>BQNB010037932.1:0-49095 GCA_026074375.1 Tanacetum coccineum | reverse complement strand
TTGGCAGTTTCTGTCTGTTTTTAGTCATTTGAGTCCGTTTTCAATGGAAAAAGGTATGTGTAATTAAGCACATACCAAGGGACTACATTCGATATCTTCTAGAATATTTTATTACTATATCTTGAATACAGCGTATAGACTTCTTCTGGATACGGCGTATTGAATCTTGTTCCTTCGTGGTCTTTAGAGAAGTGCAGGCACATATGCACCGTATCTTCCTTGATGGATACGTCATATAGGATGTTAGAATCAGTTTCTTCATATTTCTTCGTTTAAGCTCCAGAATGCGTGCCTTTTAGCTAATCTTCACAAAGTACTCCATAATTACTGCAATTCTCAAATACAAACGATTAAGTAACAATTCTTTGCAATAATTATACAAAATGGGTTATTTACATGGGATAAATGATGCTATAAAAGTGATGTTATTCGATGTCATCAATAACAGAATATACAAATTAAGTAAATTTGTTATCTTCATGGTTAAGTTCAAGTCTTTAAAATAACTTGCGTTGAGAGGGGAATAAAAGGAGGGAGACGAATGTTGCCATCAGGAAATGAAATCTATCGACCATAAAACATGAATATCTAAGTCAAAGTGTCTGTTACAAAACCATTGACAGATAATTTCCATTTTCAAACAATGTAACAATCTTTATATCTAGATCTTTGTCAATAACTGAAGATAGAAAATCAAACCATTCATTAACAATCTTTATATGTAGTTCCCAACATCTAACTGAGAAGGAAAATTAAGACTAATAATTTACTATATGAGATAAGAAATTTAATGAACTATACCTGCATCAACATGAGCAAAGACTCACCAGATCCTAAATTTACAGTAGCCTGAATACTCCCATTTTTTTACAAATCCTTGTTCGCCAATTCAATGGCTTCACAGTTGCATCAGCCTCTGCTGCTACAGTAGTTATGGTGCTAATGATGATGTTGGTGCTGCAGATTGTCGCAATGCTGAAGTATCAATTTCATCGAATGGAATAACCTTAGCCTCCCCTTCATCCGCACGCACCTAAATAAAACACATAACTTAACACGAATAATTACTATTCAGATATAAAATGGCGACTAAAAATAAAATTTCACAATCGAGATTAGACCTTTGTTATCGTGACATTGATTGTGGTTTTCCCATGATCAACATGTCTAATTGTTCCAACATTAACATGAAGCTTTATACACCATAGCAAATTATGCCGTTAAAAGCTATTAAAACATAAACTTTTCATGTGCTCATTAATTCAAACTTACAACCCATGTGTTAAAGAACAAACATTGGAGAATAATATCTAGCAATAATTTAGAAATATTAGAATGATTTTAATCAGAAAATCAAATTATTTAACTGACATGTAAATAGCTAAAGAGTAGTCGGCTATATAAGCCAAAACAAACATCCCTAAATGTTTGATAACGCTCAAATTATACATATTTCTATATGCGTTATCTGTGCTTTTATATATCTATTTTGGTTAATAATAAGAACTTTTGATACTTAATCGAGTATAATTGCTTGTTAGAAATACGAAAAAGTCTTAGTCACTTCTAATCAATCGTTAAGTAGCTCATAGTATAATATTTAGAAACTAGCTAAGCTAACCAAGTCAACATAAGATACTCATTATGTTGACCAGCTCATGTAAGGGTATAAGTTATCTCTCCATGCTTTGGAGATGGTGGTTGGTTTATTTTCATAATACATTTTCTTTCTCTCACTAAGTGTTCCAACCTCCTCTTTCTCTCTTTAGAATTTCCTTCTCATTTAGTCATCTAAGATTGTATGTTTGATATCCCACAATTGGTATCAGTCGCTATGGGGTGATATCGTGAGATCGTGTGCGTTTCTTATCTTGTTTTGATCGTGATTTTTGTGGTTTTGGGTTGTAGGTCTCACAAAAAATCAAACCCGGAATTTTGTGTTTAAAAACCTTAAAGTTTATGTTTTTAAGCATGATCTAGGCCTAAGATACTTAGTTGTATAAGAAAAATCAAGGTAAAATGGCAAAAGCATGTTTTTAGGTGACTTTTAAAAGTTTTTTATGTTTTTGAAGCTTGCGGAATACATTCTATTTGAAGGGTGCGAAATACGTAAGTCTATGGAATATGTGTGCGGTTTATGACAAGTTGTGCATTTTATGTAATTGTGCGAAATACGTAAATCGTGCAATTTATTACAGGTGTTTGTGTCAAGCGAAATACGTGTTTGTGCGAAACAAAACTCTGCTCAATTTTCTCCAAGTTGTGCAAAATATGTTGTGCGAAATATGTTTGGGAACATGTATGCGATTTATGTAATGTAATAGGTGTGCAAAACAGGTTGTGTAACAAACGTGCGAAACACATAATTGTGCAAAACAAAACTCTGTCCAAATTACATAAACCGTGCAAAACATTACATTGACTAAAATCCTGCGAAACATTACATTGACTTAAAACCTGTGAAACATTACATTGTCATATTTCATGCGGAATATTACACTAATCTAAATTTTTTTCTATGGTTTGTCTTACTTTGTAGAATCTCGCGAAATAACTTGGTATTTTCTCGATTTTAGTAAATTTGTAAAATCCTGTATCACTGTTCGATCAACTCTTTAACACTATCCTCCTTTATCACTGTTCGATCAACTTCATATCTTACTACAATCTTATCAAGATGTCTACCTTAGCTGAATACATGATAGTTGCCGATGCTAAGAACCGTCCACCTATGCTTGACAAAACAATGTATAACTCATGGGAGAGTCGTATGTTGCTTTATATCAAAGGAAAGAAAAATAGTAGAATGATGCTTGAATCAATTGAGAATGGACCTCTTGTCTATCCAATTGTTGAAGAAGGACAAATTTGAAAGAAGAAATATGCAGAACTCAATGAACAAGAAAAGCTTCAAGATGATTATGATGTTTAAGCAATAAACATTGTTCTTCAAGGTCTCTCACTTGATGTGTATGGACTTGTCAACCATTGTCAGTCTGCTAAAGATATCTGGGAACGAGTCAAGTTACTCATGAAAGGCACAGAATTGTCGTATCAAGAACATAAATGTAAACTGTACAATGAGTTTGACAAGTTTGCTTCAGTAAAGCGCGAAACACTTCATGAGTATTACTTGCATTTTGCACAACTTATAAATGATATGCACACAATTGGCATGACAATGCAACAAGTTCAAGTGAATACAAAGTTTCTAAACGCTCTTCAACCATAATGGAGCAAGTTTGTAACTGATGTCAAGTTAGCCAAGAATATGTATACTACCAACTATGATCAGTTGTATGCATATCGTAGTCAACATGAAGCACATGCAAATGAACTTCGAATGATGCATGAAAGATATCTGGATCCTCTTACATTGGTGGCTAATTCTCAAACTCAATTACATTCTGCTCAGTATCCACAACAGCTATCATCAACTTCTCAAACAACTTATTCTTCTCAACCATTCTCATCTACCTATGCCACAACTCATCATCTACAACAATACCAACAAGGATTCCAACCTCCAATCAAGTATTCAACACCATCAGTTCCTCATAATGCATATCATATCATTCCCCTATAATTTCACAACAATCACAACCAGAGTTTCCTCAATTAGACTCAAGACTTGCTGTCCCATCCTTTTTACTTGGAGATGACCCAATTGAATGTCTCAAAAAAGCTATAGCATTCATGTCAACTGTAATAGCATCATGTTTTCCTTCAACCAACAACAACTTCGATCATCCTCCAACCTAAGAAATCAAGCTACCATTCAAGATGGTAGAGTTACTGTTCAACAAGTTCTGGGAAGACATGGTCAAGGTTATATTGATACAGGTTCGAAGGGTAGTGCTACAAGGTTAGAGGTGAACCAGAATGGTGAAAATGCTGCAACAGGTCAAGCAAGGGTTGTCAAATGTTATAAAAAAGTTATTGCTGGCTTAAGCACGAGAATCTGGTCAAGTTTTGGATGAGGAGCAATTGGCATTTTTAGCAGATCTTTGAATTATAGATTGTCATGATGTTCAGCCAACAATCATTCACAATGCGGCTTTTCAGACTGATGATCCAGATGCCTATGATTCTGACTGTAATGAGATCTATTCTGCTAAAGCAGTTTTAATGGCTAATCTCTCAAGTTACGATTTAGACGTCCTCTTCGAGGTACCACAACATGATTCTTATCAAAATAATGAGATGCTTAATCAAAGTGTGCAAGAGATGCAGAATTTTGAACAATCTCTTATTGACTATGTTCCAGATAATGAAATAACAAGTGATAGTAATATCATTTCTTATAAATAATATCTGTAACAAACGCAAAATGTGATTGTGTAAGATACCAACTCTTCTGCACAACAAGATCCTATGATAATGTCTGTGTTTGAACAGCTGTCTGAATGAATGTCTAATCATGTTACTAATTGGGATAAGGTTAATCAGGAAACTAAATCTGTTAATGAATCCTTAACCGCTAAGCTTGAAAGATATAAGGAACGAGTCAAAACTTTTGAACAAAGACTAAATGTTGATTTGAGCAGTCGTGAAAAGTTAATTGATTCACAAATGGATGATATGATTCGGAATAGGTGTGCACTTAAGCAAGAAATTGACTCACTTAAACATAATCTTTCTAATCAAGTCAAGGAAAAGGAATCATTATTGCAAACATTTAGTGTTTTCAAAAAGGAATCCAAAGAAAAAGAAAATAAATACATGGACAAAGAAATTGATTTAGAAAATAAAATAAAAGAACTAGATAACATTGTTTATAAAGTGGGTCAATCTGTGCAAACAGTGCACATGCTAACGAAACCACAAGTTTTTTATGATGATACTCACAAACAAGCTCTTGGTTATCAGAATCCGCTTTATCTTAAGAAAGCTCAGTGGATTAGGCCAACATTGTATGATGTAATTATGATATCTAAGAGACATGATGTGATTTTTGTGGTTGATGAAGAAGAGACTTTGCTTTTAGAGGAAGAGAGTCGATCAAAAATGCTTGCAAAACAAAATGATCCAATTTTGATAAAATAGAAAATTAATATTACTCCGTTTATTATATCAAGTTAAACAAATTGGCTGAAGATTTTGGAAAACGTTTTCTTCCTCAAAAAGAATTGTATGCATAACAAGCTTTCTGGTTACCACTTTCAAACCCTATCTCTGAATAACTTGTTGTTCAAACTACACCTATTAAAACGGAGGCTCCAAGTGAACTTCCAAAAGTAAGCATGGTTGAGACAAGTTTTCAAAAACTAAAAAGTCATCTTGCCAGTTTTGACAAGGTGGTGAAAGTAAGAACTACACCTGATGCAATAACTGAGGGGTCATGGGGTTTTGAACACACAAAAGCAGTTTTCAAGCAGGAAATAATTTCATTTATTAAAACTTTAAGGGATTTATTTAAAGATTTTGATGATGGTCTTCACAATGAACTTAACGAGGTGAAAACGGTTTTTAACCAAATGGAAGCTGTTCTTAAACAATGTTCTGTGGACAAAAAGTATTTTGATATTCAAAAAAAAGATTTTTTTCTTGGCAATGATCGACTCTTAGAACACATTATCTGTCAAGATGTTATGAATATTGTGATGTATGCTGATTATGTAAATGTCAATGTGTTATCTGCTAATAATGAATGTCTTGTGCATGATAATTTTGAGATTGAGCGGTTAGAGCAAGAAAATGAACACTTATTTGAACTTTTCTTATCTCAAGACATAGTTTAGATTTGTGTAAATTCTCTTGCTACCCTCACTAATTATGCTAAAATGGAGCAAGATTATATTGATGAATAAAGTGAGAATCTAGTGCTGAGGGCTGAGCTTGCCAAAAAGGAACACATGGTTGAAAAGAAAGTTTTTGATGAAGTTGTACTCAAATGTTCATGACATAAAAATCATAATGTTAATCTTGAACTTAAATTACAACATCAAAAATAGAGTTTTCTGAATAACATATCTTTCAACAATCAAAATGCTCCTGATATACCAGAATTTTTCAAAATAAATGAATGGCAAGCTAAGCTAGATGCAAAAGATGTCTCCATTGCTAATATGAGAAAACATATTGAGAGTTTGAAAGGAAAAAGTGTGATTGAAAAGGATGCCACACCAAATAAGGCCAAAGTTATTGCTCCTGGACTGTTTAAGCTTGATTTAGAACCATTATCTCCTAAAGTTTTGAAAAATAGGGATGCTCACATAGACTATATTAAGCACACTCAGGAAAATGCATATATTCTTTGGGAGTTAGTCGAACATGCTAGGGCACTTAGACCTTTAGACACATTTAGACTCTGCCTATAAATACGCTAAAAGAATTCAGGAGGTGCTAGTTTATGTTACTGCCACATGCCCTAGTATCACAAAACCTAGTGAGAAATTGGTTGCGATCACACCATTAAACAGAAGCAAGAAAGTTAGGTTTGTCAAACATGCCACATCATCAAGTAGCACTTAAAAATAGATAGATTCCCACAATACACAAGATTCTAACAAACTTGTGTTTCCTTCTACATGAATGAAGAGTTCTACTAGTGTTAACAGATCACAACCTTCAGGCAATACCAAGAACAATAAGATCTCGCAAACAACCAGTAGCAACATAAAGAATAAAGTAGAAGTCCAACCTAGAAGCGTTAAGTCTAGTTTAAATAAAACGAATCGTGTTAGTGAACCTGTTTGTAATGCGGATATTAAGCATACATCGTTAAATGTGAGTTTTGAATTAATTTATGTTAAATGTAATCAATGTATGTTTGATGCAAATCATGATGTGTGTTTTCTTAAATTTGTTAATGATGTGAATGTACATTCTAAATCTAAATATTCTAAGAGGAGCAAAAAGAAGCAAACTTGGAAACCTACTGGTAAACTATTCACTGATATTGGATATAGGTAGAAACCTACAGGACGAACCTTTACTATAGTTGGAAACTCATGCCCATTAACTAGGATCACCTCCACTAAAGTAGAGCCTCTTAAGGAAACCACTTTAAAATCAGTAACTACCAGTAATCCAGAGATTAAGATATACCGTAGGAAAACCAAAGCTGCAAACTCGGTAGATTTAAACAGTGAACCTAGTATCCTAGGATCTAGGCCTACTAACATCTCAGAACCCAACACAAATTAGGGATCCACTATTGCAAATTCTCCATCCTCTTCTCTTGTCAATTTTAGGTTGTCCAGATTATTCTCTGGTATCTGGACTCAGGATGCTCCAAGCATATGACAGGAAACCGATCTCAGCTCATCAACTTTGTGCATAAATTTTTGGGTACTGTTAGATTAGGTAACGATCAGATTGCAAAGATTATGGGCTATGGTGACTACCAGTGGGCAATGTTACAATTTCTCGAGTTTACTATGTGGAAGGGTTAGGAGATAACTTATTCTCTGTTGGATAATTTTGTGATTCAGATCTCGTAGTTGCATTTCACAAGCACACTTGCTACATTCGTGACTTAGAAGGTGTTGACCTACTCAAGGGATCAAGGGGCTCTAATTTATACACTTTGTCTCTGGAAGATATGATGCAATCCTCACCCATTTGTCTCTTGTGTAAAGCTTCAAAGACAAAGTCTTGGTTATAGCATCGAAGATTTTCACATATAAACTTTGATTATATCACTACACAACCCAAACAAGAATTGGTTCATGGGCTGCCCATATTGAAATTTTAAAAGGATCACTTATGTTTCGCTTATGCTCTAGGTAAAAGCAAGAAACACTCCCACAAACCCAAAAGCTGAAGACTCAATTCAAGAAAAGCTCTATCTGTTGCACATGGACCTTTGCGGACCAATGAGGATTCACAGTATCAATGGATGGAAATATATATTGGTTATTGTTGATTATTATTCTCGGTTTACATGGGTAAAATTTCTACGATCGAATGATGAAGTTCCAAAGTTCGTGATTAAATTTCTCAAAATGATTCAAGTTCGTCTGAATACGATAATCCGAAATATCCGAATACATAATGGCACAAAGTTTGTCAATAAAACCTTAAGGTCTTATTATGAAGATGTCGAGATCTCACACCAAACATCGGTTGCTCGCTCTCCACAACAGAACAGAGTTGTCAAAAGACATAACTAAACATTAGTGGAAGCTGCTTGCACCATATTGGTATTTTCTAAGGCTCTGCTATTTCTCTGCACAGAAGCTGTTGCGACCGCTTGTTTCACTCAAAATCGATCATTAATCCGTAAACGTCACAATAACACACCGTATGAACTTCCCCATAACAAGAAACCCAACTTACCTTATTTTTACGTCTTTGGTGCTCTTTGTTACCCCACCAATGATAGTGAAGATCTTGGCAAGTTGAAACCTAAAGCAGATATTGGAATCTTCGTTGGTTATGCTCCTGCAAAGAAGGCATTATGAATTTACAACAAGAGGACCTGTTTAATAATTGAAACCATTCATGTTACTTTTGATGAGTTGACAATAATGGCTTATGAACAATTCAGTTCAAGACCCGGACCTCAACTCATGACTCCTGGAACACTCAGTTTAGGACTCGTGCTAAATCCTCCTCTTCTAACAAATTATGTACCACCAACTAAGAAGGACTGGGATACGTTGTTTCAGCCAATGTTTGATGAGTACTTCAATCCTCTGCCTAGTGTTGCTTCTCTAGTTCCTGCAGTTGCTGCTCCAGTTCTTGCTGATGCAACCGGTTCACCTTCCTCAACTCTAGTTGATCAAGATGCACCATATCCATGTACTTCACAAACCCCTTAAGCATCACAATCCCCAGTTGATTCTCCCGGTATTGTATAAGAGTTTCATGATATTGAAGTTGCACATCTAAATAACGATCCCTTCTTTGGTGTTCCAATTCCAGAACCAAATTCTGAAGAATCTTCTTCAAGGGATGTTATTCCAACTAATGTGCACTCAGTCAATCAACCACCTGAACACCTCAATAAATGGACCAATGATCATCCGTTAGATAATGTAATTAGCAATCCCTCACGCCTTGTCTCTACAAGACATCTACTACAAAACGAAGCCCTGTTTTGCTATTTTGATGCTTTCCTTTCTTCCGTTGAACCAAAGAATTATAAAGAAGCTTTGAAAGAATCATGTTGGATCGAAGCCATGCAAGAAGAATTAAATGAGTTCGAACGTCTTGAAGTTTAGGAGCTCGTTCCTCATCCAGATCGTCTCATGATAATCACTTTAAAGTAGATCTTTAAGGTAAAATTAGACGAACTGGGAGGTGTTTTGAAAAACAAGGCTCGGTTGGTGGCAAGGGGATATCGTCAAGAGGAAGGCATAGAATTTGAAGAATCTTTTGCTCCAGTTGCACGACTTGAGGCCATCCGTATCTTTATTGCATATGCCGCTCACATAAACATGATCGTCTATCAAATGGATGTGAAAACTGCATTCTTGAATGGTATACTACGTGAAGAGCTCTACGTTAGCCAATCAGATGGATTTATAGATCAAGATAATCCTAATCATGTGTATAATCTTAAGAAGGCTCTTTACGGGATAAAGGATGCACCAAGGGCTTGGTATGATTTGTTATCATCGTTTCTACTCTCTCAAAAGTTCTCCAAAGGCACGGTTGATCCTACATTATTCACTCGGAAAGAAGGCAAAGACATCTTACTGGTACAAATCTATGTAGATGATATAATATTTGCTTCTACTGATTTGTCACTTTGTGAAACATTTTCTGAAATAATGTGTTTAAAATTTAAGATGTCGATGATGGGCAAAATGTCGTTCTTTCTAGGACTTCAGATTTCACAAAGTCCCAGAGGCATCTTTCTTAACCAATCCAAATATGCTCTTGGGATAATTAAAAAATATGGTATGGAAACCAGTGACCCTGTGGATACTCCTATGGTGGAGAAATCCAAACTGGATGCAGATCCACAAGGGAAAGAAGTTGATCCCAAACGTTATCGTGGAATGATTGGCTCCCTTATGTATCTGACTGCCAGTAGGCCAGACCTTGTATTTCCTATGTGCATGTGTGCCCGATATCAGGCCAAGCCTACCGAAAAGCACGTACATGCAGTTAAACAAATCTTTCGATACCTATGAGGAACCATTAACATGGGTTTGTGGTATTCGAAGGATTCATGTATTGCACTAACAGCTTTTGTAGACGCTGATTATGCTGGTTGCCAAGATACCGGAAGAAGTACATCTGGTAGAATGCAGCTTTTGGGTGACGGATTAGTCAGTTGGTCGTGCAAGAAATAGAAGAGCACCGCCATATCTAGTACCGAAGCTGAATACATTGCCTTGTCAGGATGTTGTGCTCAAATACTTTAGATGAGATCACAATTAACTGACTATTGCCTTGGGTTCAACAAGATACCTCTGTACCGCGATAAGAAAAGTGCCATTGCCTTATGTTGTAACAACGTCCAACATTCCTGATCGAAGCATATTGATATATGATACCACTTTATTAAGGAGCAAGTAGAAAATGGGGGTGGTTGAGCTATATTTCATTAGAATAAAATATTAGCTGGCAGATATCCTTGCCAAGGCATTGAGACGAGAAAGACTTGAATTTCTTATCAACAAGCTTAGAATGAGAAGTATGTCTCCTGAAATGCTGAAAAGTCTAGCAGACGACAAAGAAGAGTGATGGTGGCACATATTCTTGTATCCTATGTAAATACAGAAAACCAGAAAAACCCAAAAAGATTTTCACTTTTATAAAATTTTTACAAAAAGAAAATAGAAAAATATAAAACCCATAAAAAGAAAATAGAAAATTAAAAAATCAAAAAATACAAAAAATATGTTTTTCATGACATGTCTTCTGAAAATCGATAATATTTACGGCTTTAGAAATGTCATTTAATAATGATACGAAGCTGTAAATAAAGTTCGAGCAGAAGTTCAAACCGTTTTCAAAACATGTCATTGGCTTGTTGTTATTTCAGACAGCAACCCGTTCTTCAACTTAAAGGCAAGTATTTCACCAAAAAGAAAACTTGACCTCTCAACAGGAATTAATTTTCTCGGGCATGATCTACTTTATGATCATGCAAAGGCTTGTGTATATTTTGCTACAGAAATCGGGCTATCTCTATCAAATGAGTGTACCTGTCAGTGCATTTATTTATGTACAACAAGAGAAATCTTGTTTTTATTGGTGTTGTATTTCAAAAACAATTAATAATCTTAGTTTTTCATCAGAAAAGTGTTTTAAAAGACTTTTATATCACTCAAACAATGTCTATAGGTCTTTAAATAAAAAATGAGACATTATTTGAGGGAGAGAAATGTTCAAATTCTTTCAAAAGTCATCTCAGAATAAAAGGAAAAGTTTCTAAACAATAACGGGTCATTTATTAAAGGGGAGTTAATATTATTAACTCAAATGGGCTTAAGATGTCATTTGTTTTAACTTTTAGGAACTAAAATGCAAAATTTAGGACTTAGAATCTAAGTTAGCATCTCAAAGGGCTTAATGTGTCATTTCTATAACATGGTAAAACTTAATACAAAGTTTAAAATGAAATTAGAAAGTGTTATAAACTTCAAGGACCATTTGTGTCATTTTTGTAATTTGGCCGATTATACAAGTGTGCACAAATCGCACGCACACACACACACTTATCACAAAACCAAACACATACTCTTATTCTATTACACATCTCGCATGCTTCATCACTCAAAATCAAAACTCTTTTTCAAGATCTAAGGTGCACTCCTACACGACTAGCAACCTGTTAATACAAATAAACCGTAAAAACGTTTATTTATATTTTACGATCTATCTTTGTTTTGTTAATAACAAAACATAAACTTGTCGAAAGTAGAAAATGAAATTCATTAGTTTTAAACCAATAGTTTATCTAACTCATCTATTCATCAAACCATCCTTTATATTATAGCACTTACACTCAAATCACATAAACACATTTTTAGAATAAAAATGTACACTTTACACAAAAATGTATAAAAACCTTTAAACATATTTACATCATAGTTAACATATTTTTTTACCAAATCTAAACATGATCTCACAAGATTACACATGATCTCTTAAGATTTTGTAAATTAAAATTCAGATTTAATTACTGTACGCCGGTTCTGTTTGATAACGGGCCGGTTCTGTTCCTCAACAGAACCGGCGGAACCGGTGAACAGTAAAACTAAAGTCTATAAATACCAGCTCATTTTCACTAATTTAATCATCCATTCAAATAGTTCCTTTCTACAATATTCAGTTACCAACTGATCTTTAATCATGGGTTCGTGTATTTTAGTGTTTTGATAGATTTCTTAATAGGAGAAGTTCTATCGGGTTTTGCATACGAGATCAACTCTCCAAGCTCACGTTATGGCAAAAGTCTCTCATCTTACAAAGATCTACTTACTGATCTTGAAGCATCATTCATCCTATTCAATCAAGATGTGTATCATATAGTGATAGGATCACTTAGAAAAGTGTTGTGTAAAATAGTTGTGATAATATGAATCTCGGTGTAAATGATTGGCACCTAGTAGAGGGCAAGTAGTGTAAAGGTATTTTGTTCCTCCTTGTTGGAACATATGATATACCTTAATATCATGTAAAGGGTAAATAGGTGTTAGCGTGATTCTACCATGTAAAGAATTTGGTATTTAGCTTTGTACCGTTAAAAAGGTATAAGCGACGTTGTGAGGCTTCTCCGCCGGTTAAAGGAGCATTGGTAACTAGTGGATTCGAACTCTCGAGTAGGTGACTCGGGGAGTGGAGTAGGGCAAGGTAGGAGACCTTGTAGCCGAACCACTATAAACATCCTTGCCACATATCCTTTATTATTATTGCTTTTATTACTAACATTGTTACCTATATCCTTTCATCAAATAGATCTAAAATAATCAACCAGAAACACATAATCAAAATTTTATTGGGGAAAACTATTCAACCCTCCATTCTTGTTTTCAAAAATTAGTATCAAGAGCAAGTTATCAAACTTCTTTAGAGTATACTGTACTTTAAAAACTTTAAAAACCGATCAAATGAATTTCAAAAACTACAAATAATTTTTAGATCTATTATATTATTTGTTTTCTTAAAAGCTCGTTGGAGGATGATCAAGAAAAAGTGAAATTGCCGCTCTAGGACAAAATCTCTTCCTGGACCAACAAGTCGGTTCCACCGGGTTGATTCATGAATAGAACCGGCAAAGCTCAGGTAATGAAACCGTGGGTCTGACCAAATTTTTTTTACTTAAAATTTTAAATGGGCTAAATTATAATAAGGAGAATGGTGTGGGCTTATATTTGGGCTCAATATGGTCAAACCATTCCTTTTATTTTGTTTCTCTTTAAAACAACTTCGAAAAATTCTTGGTCATGATCACGTGTCACGAATTCACAATGCTAAAAGGTACACAACCTCTTATCCCTTCTCTTCTTAGGTGATCATTTTTCTTGAGTTCTATCTATGAAATAATTGGGTATGTGTTATGTGATTTATTTCGTTAAAATAATATTGTGTTAATTTTTTTTCGTCTAGCACACTCTTGCAACCTCTTTCTCGAATCTATCCTTCAAACTCTCGACTCGTCCGAAGTACGATACCCAAATCTCGAATATTAAGCCTGACTATTTAAAATTCAAAATCTTCTTCACCCTTTCCCATAAAAACCAACGGCACATCCCCTTTAATATAAAAATCACTCTCCTCCAACATCTATCATTCAATTCAAAAATCAAACCTCCCTACTTTTCCTGTCATTCAAAAATACCGATCAACTCATGAAAGCCCTCTTAGAGATTCTAAGCCCTGTCCTAGTCGTCATTATCATCTCGCTACTCATGCTCATATATCCTATGCTCAAGTTCCCGCATGGAGACGTATTCTTTATTTTGGATTTTTATATTACCATTGTATTTCCCATTCTTTGTATCGCATTGTACATTGAGACAAAATATATGTAATCTCCTTTGTGTTAATTATTTGTCTCGTCTATTATCATTTTTTCATCTTTTTGTCTCGACCAAATATATAAAACGAATAATAAAAGAGGTCACATCTTATCTTAACTAAAGAGAGAAGAAATTTAAAAAAATATAATAACAATAATAATAAAATTAGATTTTCTAGAAAATAAAATATTTTTTGTTCAAGTCCCTAGCCGGTTCTCTTAAAAATCAAAGCCGGTTCTATTCCTGGAACAGAACTGGCAGAACCGGACATCTGACAGAACTAAAAATATTCGCCCTCTTTTTATCTCTTCACTGTTTCAAAAACACTTCTTCCAAAACCGCCATTGATGAACAATAACCACCATCATCATTTTCTCGATTTCTTCATCTTCCAAATTGATCATATCCTCTCATTGTAAGTATTGATTATGTTTAACACTTTTAGTTTATCTCAAATTTGAAAAATCTAATTTTTAGGGCTCCTATTTTTTTGAAATTCAATCCATCAACGAATTTAAAAGAATTATGCATCCAAGATAACATTAGTTAGGAATTGCATCTTGTTCTTCGTTAGAAAATTAACCCATACAAAAAATCGGAATGTCGAAATACGTAAAGCAAAACAATTTTTTTTGGCATTGTTAATAACCGTAAAAACAAATGATTTGTTGTCTTCACGCGAAGAAGAGTTATGTTAGCCTCAAAATATTGAGTCGAACATGAAGTTCGTCCATTATGTATTTTAGTCTCGGTCAATCAATTAGTTAACATTATAATAGGAAAGTATCGGGAATCGGGCTCGATAGTTAATCTAATATTGTATATGTTTCGGGTTTAATCCCAAGCAAAACCCGAGCCCGGGTCCTAGTCAAATATCCCGGACGTCACTTAATGTGTCGGGGTATATAAGTAACTTTTCCTCTTTGAAAAAAAAAGTTGGTTCATTAATAAAAATTCCATTTTCTTCTTTCTCTAACTTCTCTCTCAACTCTCTCTCCTCTTTCTCTCTCTAAATCAACTCACTTTCTTTATCTATTTTCTTGATCGATTCGTGGTTTGTTATATGAAGTGAAGTGTTATACGGGATCCTACAAGTTATAAAATCCTTATTAAGAAAAATTCGACATTTCTTTTCTTTTAATCGAAATTGGACTTGTTTATTTTGTCGTTTGATTTTATTTAGGAACACTATGGCGAAATCCATTCACCTCGATCACCATGATACCGCTCACTACATCCCTATGTAACACCGCACCAGAGGCTTCACCGGATATGAGAGAGAGGTCTATAAGTCTCTCGTATCTCGTCTCATCCATGAAGGTTGTGTTATTGACTCCACCTTTCATGATGATCAACCCAACCTTCGTCCAACTTTTGCGGCTATTGGGTTTGATTGCCTTCTTCACATAAACGAAAAGATTTGTCCCATCTTTGTGCTTCAATTCTACGAAAGTGTTTGGCTAATTCGTAAGCTAAATGGAACCATAGCCATTTCCTTCATCATTAACAACTTTGAAATAACTCTTACTCTTGAGGAGTTTGCTCAAATTCTTAAAATTCCTTGCCAAGAAGTTTGTGTGTACACTCCTGAATGACCCATATCACCCTTCAAAATGTCATTGACTCTAGTCCCGACATTTATCCTCCTCCTCATGAAGACTCATCCTTGATCCGTGATGCTTTGTTCTATGAAAGGACTCAACCCAAGACCCGAAAAGTGAAAGGTGTTGATACCTTCCTAAGTGAAAATGTTGTAAGTCTCACTGAAAATGAAAGGTGTTGATCCTTTTCAAATGATTCTTTCCGAGCTAAAAACCAATCTTAAAAAATAGGAAATCATCCTAAGTGAAAATGTTGTAAGTCTCACTGGAAACAAAGACCATCCTAACGCTTGTCTATGCTACATGCTCTATTGCCTCACCATGGAAAAACCCTTCAACCTCGCCTACTACATCGGCCACCGAATGGTGAGTGTGACCAAGAGTGCCGATATGACTCTTCCCTACGGAATGCTTCTCACTCGGCTCTTTGAGCATGTTCGTGTCAATCACCCGTATTCTTTCTCAAATGAACTCTATCTTGTAGACCACGTGATGATCCCTCTTTCTATGAAAAGAGTCTTCCGATTCAAGCATGAGGGAAAAAGTCCTCGTCTCTAAACTCCAACTCTATCAAATTCCGAGTCATCCGATTCAACCTCTCCAACTCCTCACCAAGGGATGAAGAATGATCCCGTGAACAACTACACTCTTGATCCCATTCCTTACATGAACCAACTTCCACCCATCAAAGGAGGACAGTCCCCAGAATTCAAGCAAACTAAAGCGATGTTCAAGTGCCTATTCTATTTTCTCTCCAAGAAGAAGTAGGGTGTGCTATTTGGTGTAAGTACTTTATGTTTGGTCTAAAAACAATTTGAAACTTGTAATCTCATGAATTGATCTCTATGTTAGGTGCTTTTGCTTAAGACAATTTGAATGTTATGTTGTAATCTTTAACGATGTGTTGATATGAAGTATCTCTTGTGTTTTATGTCCTTGATTATATCAAAGGTGCGTTTGGCATAAGTATCTATTGATGTTTGTCTGGACTTACTTGTTCTCATAAACTCTTTTGGAATATCTAGAAGAAATAACTCTTAAGATAAACAAGCTTTAGGAAATGCATTAGACCACTAGTAGTATCTTTGAAAATTTGGAAATTTTAGAACCAAGGCTGGTACAGCCGGTCCCATTTGCAGAAGCCAGTTCCATTGGAACCAAAGGAACCAGCAGCACCGGTTATACAGAAGGTTTTCCCTCATTTTGGGGTGTTAGATTTTTGAACTAAGCTCATAAATGTGTTGGTTAGACCTGTATTAAGCTGATCCAATAAGTGTTTGTTTCTTGTTTGACTTAGAAATTAGCCTAAATGATTATGTTTTGCAAAAAGCTAGTGGATTAGGCATTAAATGTTAAATGCATGGCCTTTAGTATATAATAGGATCTTGTCATCATCTTCCTCATACTCACAAAACATGCAAACATCCTTCCTCATACTTTATTACTTAATCATCATGGCATCAAGTGCTAACTCCTCAACCTAAAATCCTCCAAAAAAAATGCCAAGAACCGATTTCACATATCCTCCAATGAAAGCTCACCCATCCAAAACCACCTCTCAAATACTTCCCAACCTATCAACACAACCTTAACAACCACACTAGACACTACCCTTGCTCTCACAACTCCACCACTAAATTCCATCCAAACAACCCTTACTCTAGAACCACTCATGACACCATTAGCCCCTAGAGCTTTGACCTTCTCTACTCCACCAAGTTCACCATTAGAACCTCATCCCTATCTATCTTCCTTAAATGAAATACCACCAAGAACTACAAATCCATTGCCACAAGTCATTTCCTAAGGCTTATCCCAAACACTTCCTCAACCATCACTCATGGACTTTGAACCAACTCTCCTACCTATCAACCTCTCTAGGAGTAGGTTCGTGGTCTCGTCTAGGTGGGCGTGTCTGATCGTATCTAGGCGCAAGCACGATCTTCTAAATTACCAATTAGGCTGGGGGATGCGAACTCTACATTCTGATCGAACAAACCTAGAGTCTCTCATGTCTACCTGCGGATACAGGCATGGAGACGCGAGAGAGCGCGAGGCGCACAGAGGCACTGCCTCAAGCTACAGCGATCGCACTGGATCAATGAAGCGAGCCAGTTCTTCGCAATCTGTCTCGTATTCCTACAGCCTGCGTAATAGCTACTGGATGGTCTAAGAGGCGCGTAGGAGGTCAATGTGGCAGTGACCTGGCCGATCCAGAAAGATATGTGGAATCACTCTAGAAGCGATAGTCTGATATAACCACTCCAAATTGGTCGCATGCGAATATGGGTTGGGGGGTAGTGTTATAGATCAAAGCACCGATATAGATATAAAAACACCGAGTTATCGAGCAGCTTTAAAACTGAGTATGAGCATTGATTGAGAACAAATTATGGTAAGGGTGATACAAGTAGCCTAGCGTCTTATGTTTCTAGAGAGTTCGGGCGGTGGTGTCTCACGCAGGAGAATACACACAGTCTTGACGGAATTCCGGAGAACTATACATTTCCCCATGAAGGAAGTAAGGTAATCGGGACAGCGAAAGATGGGCTGATGACACACATATATGTGCTACAAATATTTATCACAACCAGAGTCACTAGTGGATACCCTGAAAGTCGTTCATCACTCAGTTACGAGATCGCCTCACTAGCCAGCTAAGGCATTAACGCGGCAAATCTATAGAGTCATGAGTTTCGGACTGAAGCGATAGCAGCGTTGGACTTTTACACTGCTATTTCTTTCATCTACGAGTATGTGTAACCAGCCTATTCTAGACTACGTGGTAGTGTACATTATACTGGCTTTAAGAGTAGTGCGCTATACATAAAGACCACTACCAGCTACAATTAGGCTCTGCGAGAGGAGATCCGTGCTGGAGGAGAGGAGCAGTGACTGCATGGGCTCACTACATCGTCCTATATACACTGTCTTCTGCAATAGACCAGGCTATAGTACACACCTTTGCTTAAAGTTTGTTGTTTTTGAATTTCCAAATCAATAAGCTACATGACAGACGACACGTGGGGGTCGGCGTCGAATCTCAGTCGATTCGCACGAGATGCCTTGATTGCACCATTATAAGCAGGCTATCTTGTCTAACGACGCAGATCAGTGATCGACACAATCAGAGGCCCGTGAAATCAATAAACGTACGTCTCAGGTGCCTGACGTCCCCCGTCGTATCACCACGCAGAGGCGTCCGCGATGATGTTCTAACCTACAACATCCTATGTTCGACATGGTATACGTTCATTGTCCGACAAACCAGCACAGTGAGCATGACTCACTTGAACGGGGATGTCAATCATAAATAGATCTATTTATAACATTTACGCTCATAACAAGTAATTGACAGTTCATGATAATGGGCTCAGAGGGTTATCGCTACTTAGGAAAACACGTAATCGTAATGTAAAATGTCCACTTGCGTCCAATTGTAAAACATGCATATGTGTCTCACCTCAAAACTTGTAAATCATTGTAAATGTAAAACGTGCGGCTATGAACTCACCTTGTGTGTATGATAACAAGTATATCACAGAAAATACATCACGATAATGACCGAATGCAACCTAATTGATTATAGGCCGTATGAGTACTAAGCACTTTGATTAACTAATACCATATATAATTTTATATAGCTACATCACCATCAAATTGTATTTATGAAATCTCATTTATAAAGTAAAACGTTTATAAATATCTCTTTAGTGAAAACGACGTAACTTTATCGTTTTAAGTCCGTTTCTTACGTTTCTTATGTCCACGCTTTAACTCCGTTTTAACTCCGTTTTTAGTGATTCTTTCGAGCACGTTTTCATAATTAATAGTTATATCTAATTAATGATGTTTTCAAAATAAATATATCTGATGTGAATAGTAACTTTTATAAAATTATTTTTATAAAAGTATTTATTATCGTAAACTTGCGAAATTCATAACTCCTTCGTTATTGATCCTAAAATTACGATTCTTAATGTTTTGGAATCCTAAAAATATTTATTATCTGGGAAAATAACCATTTATATATATCAGAAGTGAAACTTAAAAAGGTTTTATAAAATTTCTTTTATAAACACGTTTATTATCGCGTAACTTGTAAATTACGTATCTCCTTCGTTATAAATTGGATTTTTAAGTTTCTTACATTTTTTGAATCCTCATGTGATTTAGTATTTTATAAAAATATAAAATCAATAGGTTATATTTCGAATTAAAACAGAAACTTTTGAGGTTTTTGTTAAAATGTGTTTTAAACTTGTTTTTGTAACTTTTTAGTTTAATCACCTTGTTACAAGTTGTCTAATGTGATCAATACACAACCTTGTGTATATTTATAATCCTCTAGTGTATAAGTCCACAATATGTCTAAGGATCACAAGATCTATAAGTCTACATACTTGTTTTGTTCATAACCATTAATAAGTAACTTTTTATTCCATTTACTTATATACAGTTTATATAATTTAACCAACACTCATATAGTGTATATACTTACCTATTAACATGATCATAACATTAATATAACACATGACAAAGTTTACCAAAACCATGATCACAAATAAAAATCCATTTTACATGTAAAGAAGTTTCTTAGATGGTGATTAACTATACAAACATTATATATGCATAAAATCACAAATGTAAAGAGATTAAGGTTTTAGATAACCTTAATATGATGTGTGGTGATAAAAAATATGATCTAAACCCTTATTTAGCTATTAAACCCAAGCTTCCAATACAAAAGAAACCCTAAATCCATGTAAACCCTACCTTGCTTTAACGCTTGTAAACCCCAAATAAAACCTTCTAAACACCTTAGGATATCTTAGATATGTTGTAGGATTACTTGTAAATGTGGTAAATAAATTTGGTATGGATTATTTGGGTGTTTTTGGTTTGGCCGTGGGTTAGGATGGGGAAAAAAATAAAGAATGAGTTGATTTCACTATTAAAAATGAAGTGTGTGTGTTCTATCTAAGTCTTGCATGTATAAATACTTCCTTGACTAGTCAAAGAGGGCCATAGGAAAGTCTTAGGACATAAAAAGGATTTCTAGGGAAGTCTTGGTCAAAAATGCTTAGTCATGGTCTTAGGTTTAATGGATTGAAGTTGTACAAAGACCAAGTTGGTGTTTATGAGCTCAATGTCCCCTAGGACATATATGTTGTCCGAATTTTAAGGGAGGGAGGGAGTACATGAAGTGTTTTTGATATCTTGCATAATATCTAGCATAATTTACAAGTTATAAGTTGGTTACTTTTAATATAAAGGTAAAACTTGTAATGTATAAGTCTTGGTTTATTTCCTTTGCATAAAATTCAGCTAAGTTAATAAATATGGATGAATTTTTATAAAACTTTGGGTATTGGGTATAATAATGGGTATTTGTTGAAGCGTAGAAAAGTTTTGGTGGTTCCGGGTATGCCTAAATGTATTTTATCGCGAAACGTAAACACTTTACGTAACCAAAAAAATAAAATGTGCAAAGATAATAATTATCTTCTAAATAATTATCTAACACTTGATTAATGTAAACATTTAATTGTTTGATGCCCGTTTACATTGAATGATAATTTTTAGCTTACGCGATTTAACTTAATGATTTCAATTTAAAAGCAAACGCGTACAATACTAAAAATAAATAGCGAATTTATTGACGACGTACAATAAATAGCTTCCCCCGTTTGCCAAAATGTACTACTCCTTTCCAAGGCGAAACCTTGAGCATAACTCTATCTCCAACTTGAAATTCCATCGGCTTACGCTTTAAATCGGCGTAACTCTTTTGTCGATCACGAGCGGCTTGAATTCTTTGCTTGATCTGAATGATTTTCTCAGTCGTCTCTTGAACTATCTCTGGACCAGTGAGTTGAACTTCTCCAACCTCGGCCCAACAAATAGGTGAACGACACTTTCGACCGTAAAGCGCTTCAAACGGTGCAGCCTTAATGCTAGCGTGATAGCTATTGTTATATGAAAACTCGACTAATGGCAAATGGTTAACCCAACCCTTTCCAAAGTCGATCACACAAGCACGCAGCATATCCTCGAGAGTTTGAATAGTCCTCTCGCTTTGCCCGTCAGTTTGCGGATGATATGCAGTACTCATATCCAAATTCGTACCCAAAGCCTTCTGAAGTGACCTCCAGAAATTTGACGCAAACCTAGGGTCGCGATCACAAATGATTGAGACAGGTATCCCATGCCTCGTGACCACCTCCTTTAGGTACATTCTTGCCAGTTTCTCCATGGGATTAGTTTCTGTAACATTTCATAATTTATGTCCATTTTTAACGACTCTTATTATTCGACACTATTTATTTTGGCCCATCGTGTTTACTAAATTACTTTAAGCCAAAATGCGTAGACTAGAAATAACATTTAAATGTAAACGGGTCGTCAAATAAATAAGGTTTACATCAACCAAGAATATATAATTATTAAGAAGATAATTATTAACTTTGCGTATTTTATTTTTATTGGTCACGTAAAAGGTTTACGTTTCGCAATAAATTACATTTGGACACACCCCGGAAATACCTAGACTTACCTAGGCTCAAACCAATACCCACTTATAAACCTTAATATAAAAATTAAATCAAAACTTGTGTTACTAAGCAACTATGGCTGGACATGGGTATATAAAACCCATAACCCATTTAAACCATGTGCTAAATCAACTAGAAAAGATCTAATACACCTTCCGAAAGTACCTGCACATTCCATGGTTAATTAAAGTATGTACTAAATGTCTCCCACGTTAGCCTAAATACACAATGGTTAATAACCATTTGAGCCCTTTTCTTCTCTTGATGACCGCGGCAACCACAACAACATATACACATCATGAGATCTTCAAAATCCTAGTAAATCTTGACTTTCTATCAAGAATTAAAATGTGTACAAATAATTAGCAAAACTATGTCCAAGAACTAGAAAACACAAAACCACTAGGGCAAATCGTTTTAGGTTTTGGTTTGTGTCCTAAAGATATGCAACTAATCATTTCCTATAAATACTTAAGCACATACACCATTTTACACTCTTACAAAACTCAAACACTTAAACTTTTCCTCTCTTCTTGCGTCGGACCTTAAACCGCAAACATACACACCCATTTGCCACGTTCGAACCCACAACACAAGCTAAGGGTTTATACAAGGAGTGTACAAGGGAGTTACGAGCTAAGGGTTAGCTTACTACACGTCTATTTCTCAAACAAAGAGCTATAGGACCCTTGTAAGTCCCTCACGACACTATACCATCCGTAGTTTAATTCCATTTTAATTTCTAGTCTTACGTCGCGATACATATATGGTATACGTGCCTATTTATGCGTGTGTTACATTTGTGTGGTGCAAGAACCTAATAAAACGCATGTACAAAATGATTAACGACAAACTAGGGCATAAATGTTTTGTTTATATGAAAACTTGGACACTAACGCGAACAAAACCCTTATACACGAGTTTGAACGAAAACCATACGTGAACTTTTAAGGTAAACGCGACATGATGGCTAAGGAACGTGTATGCGACCTTATCTAACGTGTGCATGTGGCGAACACAACCCCTACGTATGCTAAATAAGCTCACATTGGTTTACTAGCTTGCTAACGAGTCCTAAGAAACACTAGAAAGCTAAATGGGCCACTTGTAGTCTTGTTAGAACCAAACAAACCACATTCGGGCCCAACAGGCCCAATAGTGGAGACCATAACTTATAAATAAGCTCATTCGAGCTTATTATGGATTCAAGACTCATTAAATTCGCAAGTAGCAAACAAAATACAAGAGAAACCTTAACGGGCCGTGAATGGGCCCTTAATACCAAAACAGGCCCAATAAGCCTACCTAGTGGACCCACGGCTTATTTATAAGCTCTACAAGCTTATTAGGAGTCCTACGAGCTTATAGCAACCAATATAGACCATTGGTACCTTTTAAAAACCAAACGGATTCTTATCGGGCTCGTTAGCCCATTTCCATGACTAACAAAAACCTATAAGCCACCAATAAGCTTTGGTAGCTTATTTGTGAGCTTAAACATGCCTATAAGTTCGAAAATAAGCCCTAGGAAGCTAACAGAACCTTAAGACCTCACTCCCATAACCTTTAAAACTCTTATCGGGCTCATATCGGGTCCAATAAGCCCATTTACGAGCTTAATTGCTAAATGAATAAGACCCGCATATAAAACAGCTTGATCAGACCCTAATAAGCCTTATTAAGCTAAGAAAACAAGTTGGAATCAATAAGGAAACCTTAATGGGTCTTGTTATTTACTTTCAGTTAAGTTTAATGGGCCAACGAGCCCCATAAGCTCAAAATAAGCTCATCTGAGCTTATTAATAAGCCTAAACTGATAGTTATAACTTCAATAAGCTTAACAAGTGCTTTTGTATCTTTGGAAACTAGATTGGACCATTAAAAAGCTTAATGGACCTTAATGGGCCCAATAAGCCAAAATAAGCTCGTCCGAGCTTATTTATAAGCTGGCACAGCTTATGTGTTATTGAAGTCAAATGAAACATATTGTCCCTTATTAGAACTTATTTGGACTAAAATGTGATTTTTACAAGTTCATGGACTAAATGTGTCAATTTTGAAACTTAAAGGTTTAACAACTGCTAACTTCACTATTTTTATAACCTTAAGGACCTGTTTTTGACATTCGAAACTTAGGAACTATTCGAAACATAAAAGAGACGGTAAATTGTAACTTTGTAAAGTTGAAGACTAAAATGTACAAGTGAAAACTTAAGTCTAAAGTGTAAAATACTACCATTTTCATAAACTAAGGACTGTTTTGGTAATTATAGAAAGCCTAATGCATTTTAAAAAAGTGGATTTCATAAACAATTAACATATCGACGAATTAATAATCGGATAATATACAAGTTAACCTACGATTTAATAAATACAAATATTTATTAATAACTTTTATACGTGTATTAGAACGTGTGAAATCGTATACCTTCCCAAGAGCCATCAAGTGAATATAAATACATAAAACATGTGCACCACCACACAAGTGATAACGGTATATATAAACTAGTGAATTATTGTAGTTTATACATTGAGTCTTTAGCCTAAACTTGTAGACTAAGACTGGCCGTATTTACTTAGGTATTTGACGGTGTGATTCATACTTGGATATATTAGCATTTTTCAGAGGAACTATTTACGAAGGTCAGTTCAATCCCCATGTTTTACTATTATTTAAATGATTAACATCGATGGGGGATAAATAGGCTTTGTTTTTTACCAATGGACGCAAGTGTACATTTTATACTATGATTACGTGTTTGCCTAAGTAGCGATAACCCACTGAGCCCTTTTATCATGAACTGTCAATTGCTAGATTGCGAGCGCGAATGTTATAAATAGATCTATTTGGGATTGACATCCCCGTTTAGGTGAGTAGCGCTCAACTTGTGCCGGGTTGCCGGACAACAAACGTATACCATGTCGGATTGGATGTTGCGGGTTAGAACATCATTCACGGCATTCAAGGGAAATTATTGCATTCATACAGTCGAGATTCAGTGTCATGAGCATAGGAAAACTAATACTTTTTATGAGGTTTTGCATTTGTTGCTTAATCATACACTTTGAAATCATTCGACCCAAACTATTGATTTACATAAACCCTATGAATTCACCAACTTAAGTTTGGACGTTTAAGCATGGTTTTCTCAGTCAATAAGGCACGAGGTAGTGATACAATAGAAGTCAAAATTGAAGAGTCCCATATTAAGATTTGGGTCTAAATTACAAATTCTTGGGGACAATTGGTAAAAAACCGAAATCTTTATTTATACTGTTGAACAATTTGAAGCCATGAGCTTATGTAACAACAATATTTTGCTTAATCCAATGTATCTTTTTCAAATGACACGTTTAGTGGTCGTTCTCATATCTTGTGCTATTGATCTATGAAGTAACGCCCTTGGTATACATTACATTTTGCGCTACCCAGATTTGGAGTGTTACAGTTTTTTTTTTTTTTTTTCCCTCATTGGTACAAAGATTTCAGATTTAGTAAGTCGGTCAACAATCACCCAAATGGTGACATAACCTTGTGACGACTTAGGAAGCATCGTGATAAAATCCATTGTGATTATTATACCACTTTCCATTTTAGGATCTCAGTGCACCAACCAACCCGATGCCTTTGGTGTTTCATGCCATGATCTTAGCACAAGTCAAACATTTGCTAACATAGGTGGCGACGTTGGCCTTCATATTGGGTCACCAATATAGCTTCTTCATGTCCTGATACATCTTTTTAGAACCCGGATGGATAGAGTATTTTGACTTGTGGGACTCGTGCATTGATTACATCCTCAAATCGCCAAACAGAGAACCAACTACTTGCCATTAACATAGAAGGTCCCATCGCACTGGGTTCCAACCTTTCCTATTTAAGTTTTCTCTGGATCCTTAAGAATTTTCAACAACAACCTCCAACATCTTCGTTCTTGATGTTCTCTGGTTTCCGTACTTCAGTCTGAGCATTCAAAATTTGTTTGGGGCGATTCAAACCAATAGTCATGACTAAGGCTCGAACTCTTAATGGATTTATTCGCTTTTTCCTGCTCAAAGCATCAACAACAACATTTGCCTTTTCGGGGTGATAACGAATATCACAATCGTAATCACTGAACAACTCTAACCAATGACGTTGCCCTCATGTTCAACCTCTTTTCAAAGTAAGAATGTGTTGTAAACTCGTTTTGATTAGTGAACACGAACACTTAGTCCGCTTACAGATAATTGCCTCTAAATCTTAAGAGCGAACACTATTGCTCCAAGTTCCAAATCATGAGTCGTATAGTTCTTCTCATGAATTTTCAATTAGCGTGATGCATAAGCAATCACCTTCTCTCTCTGCATCAACACAACGCCCAAACCTTTGATTGAAGCATCATAGTATGCGATAAAATCTTCGCTTTCTTTAGGTAAAGCCAAAATTGGTGCACTACACAACTTCTGCTTCAACAGTTGAAACGCTGCTTCTTGTTTGTCGCCCTAAATGAACATGACCTTCTTCTGAGTAAGCTTGGTCATTGGCTTGGCAATCTTCAAAAATCCTTCGATGAATCTTCGGTAGTACCCAACAAGACCTAAAAATTACCGAATCTTCGTTGGTGTCTTAGGAGATGCCCAATCTTTTATGGATTTGATCTTGGCGGGATCCACGTGAATGCCTTGACTATCAATCACATGGCCGAGAAATTATAACTTGGGGAGCCAAAATTTGCATGTAGAGAATTTAGCGTACAACTCCTCTTTCTTAAGCAATTCTAGAATTGCCTTAAGATGTTCTTCGTGTTCCTTCTTGTTCTTGGAGTAGATAATGATATCGTCAATAAAGACAATCACAAATTTATCCAAAAATGGCTTTCACACGCGGTTCATGAGATCTATAAATACCACTGGTGCGTTCGTCAAGCCAAATGGCAGAACTTCGAACTCATAATAACTATATCGAGTTCTTAATGCCGTCTTCGGAATATCTTCTTCCTGTACTCAGAGCTGGTGATAACCCGATCGCAAGTCTATCTTAGAATAAACACTGGATCCTTGTAGTTGATCAAATAAATCGCCAATCCTTGGGAGTGGATAACGATTCTTCACCGTTAGCTTGTTCAGCTCTCGGTAGTCGATACACATTCGAAACGATCCATCCTTCTTCTTGAGAAAGGGGATAACAAACAAACTAAGCTCCCCAAGTGAGGAAACTGTCTTTTTTAGGGGAAGCCCTTGGTCGAATAGTTTCCCTCAGTTGTCCGACAATACTTAATTTCGAACGGGCCAATCGATAATGGTGCCTATGCTACAGTGCACACTAGGTATCAAATCGTTTTTAGAATTCCATTTGTCGAGTCAAGGGAGACCCGACAATCCCAGGAGATAATTCAGGAAAATATCGAACGACCATACATCCTCAAGTTCTTCGCCTTTGACTTGCTTCAGTCGCCTTTTAGAACATTGCCAAAAAGATAGGACACCTTTTAGCATGTACCTTTTGCGTTTTAGTGCACAGATAAAGGTCAAACGAGTCTCGGTTTCCCGGTCAACTTCCATCACCGCAAATAATCAATGTTTCGTTTCCCGAGGAATACAAACCAATTTTCACGTCACAAATGAAGACACAGGTACTTTGCCAACCAATCCATACCAATAATACGTCGAGACTACCATTCTATGGCATTAAGTCTATTTGAATGGGTATTTAAGAAAATTAATGTACAACCCCAATGAGAGCGTTTAACCCAATTATTTCTCCGTTAGCTAGTTCAACCTCATAATAATGATCAAGTTAAATGGACGTGATATCAATTTGGGAGTCTAAATGCAATTTAAAATTTGTAAAAAAGAAAAAATAAGTAGACATAAAGCTTCTATTAACACCAGTATTAGATAAGACAAAGCATAACGGTTTGTTTAGAAGGACGTACCCGGAAAGACGTTTGAAGTCTAGGGTTTGTCCCATGCACGGCCTACCGCATACCACTTTCACTAAGCATGCCATTTCACCTTGTTTAACACGGTTGTTGTTTTTTCATTGACAATCCCTTTGAAATGCCCATGGGCGCTACATTCATAGCAAGTGGGTTTTTCTACCTGTCCTAGTACCCTTTGGTTTTACAGTGGTGCATTAGAGGTACTCCTACAGTCACGGGCCAGATGGCTAACTCTGTTGCACTTATGGCATTTGGGAGCACATGGACCATCGTGGTGATAATTGCATTTAGCGCATAGGGGTTTAGATCCCCCGTATGGCTTCTTCTCACCAGATCCCGCAGTGTAAGCCCTGCCGGTGTTCTGCCTCTTGTTTTCTTGTCGTTGTTGTTGTTGGTTATCATCGTGCTTTCTTTTATTCTTAGTTTGATGCTCAGCAAAAGTGCGGATTTTCTTATCCATCAGTTTAGTTGCTATTTCAATCGCCTCTTGCATTGTCTTAGGATTTGATGCTACTACACTCCCGTAGATCATGTCAGGCAAACCACCGACATATCTCTCAATCTTGTTTGATTCTTTAGGAAACATTCTAACACACAACAATGCCAGTTCTTGAAAACGTTGGTTGTAACATATCACGTCGGTACCTTTCACCTTCAAATTCCACAACTCGTCCTCGAGCTTCTGAATCTCGCCCCTCGGGAAGTACATGTCAGTCATCTTCTTTTTTCAGGTCGCCAAGACATTGCCTACGCAAAACATGACCACATCCTAACAGGAGTTCCACCAAGTTAGCACACCTGCAAGAAGAGTACAAGTGGAAAACTTGATTTGGTTTTCCATAGAGCAGTTGCTTATACTGAACACAGTTTCCATTTTCTCAAACCATTGAATCAATTAGATAACTCCTTCGTGCCATTGTGAAAATTTTTTTTTGTAGAGATTGCACTTCATGAGTCTGGTAAGTGCACTCTCTAGCAACTCGTTCTGTCCTTCTAACACCCATTCGTGTTTCTATCAGCATCACGTACTACCAAAGCATCAGTAACACCTTGGTCGATCATTGCCTTAAGTTAGGCATTAGTCACAGAAGTAGTGGCAGTGGTATCGGCGGGGTTGGCTCTAGTTGTTTCTTTTTGTGCCATTTTTCTTAGATCACAAGAAAACATAATACAACTTAGAGTTATCATAAAATCATAACCATGACATGACATATGCACAATAAGTAAAGTGAGATCACATCACACAATGAAATCATTACAACTGAATTTAAAATTAATAATGAAGTCCTAAATCTGACATATTCATAATACATTCAATTACATAATGACATTATCCACCATTCCCATACATAATCTGGAAAAACATACATGATCCGGTTCAGATACAAAATGATCCCTACCATTAGGTTACAAGATAAAGAATATAATCACCTAGAGCCTTATAGTCAGATTTAAAACCTTAATACTTAGTAGGCTAATACAACAGATAACTTACAACAAACCAAACTACGAACTGTACGGCCTCCTCCGGTATCTCTGGCTGTGCTGGACTGCTAGCGGGTCCATGTTGTCCCTGCAGTGCTGTCACTTGTGTCTGCAATGCACTCATCAGTCTCAGTGTCTTCACAAGCTGTGCCCGTCGAGCGCGATCTGCTGCTCGCAAGGCTGCAACCTCCGTCTGTTGTGCCAATACAGTAGTCCCTAGTACTCTCACCTCAAAACGGGCGGTGTCACTAGCATCCATCACCATCCCTAGACCTCACGGAAAATCCGGCCTCTCTCTCCATAAGTAAAGCATGTGGCATGAGCATTCTATACTCTAAATATCATGTTGAAGCCGACCGCTCATCAATGACCTGTCATCCTATGCATCATACAGTCTCACACATATCTCATCTGTGTCCTGTCTAACAGTGGTGACAAAATCTGTCATCTCCTAACTTAGTCCTGCTACATCAGTCGCAGCTGGTGTCCCCTGCATGTCCTCAACCATGTCATCCCAAGTGTCTGTAATCCCATAACCAACATATCTCTCGGGATCTCGCCTAATCTCATCATCCAAAGTGGCAACAAAACCATAATCCGCCCTAAAACCTCTAGTAGGTCTAGCAGTGGGAGCAGATGAACTCTTATCGACCTCATATCTCGGACCTAGAGCAATACACAACCTCTTCCGAGGTGGTAAACAAACCTCGGGCATGTCCGCTCTATGGTCAGTAGAGGGTAAAAGCAAAGGTGGTGATGGTGTAGGTAACGGTATAGGTAGAAGTGGTGGTGTCTCTGATCGAGATGCTAAGATGTAGGTGGATGGTGCATCATCTCTCATCATAGCCACAGATGCCCTGGTATGTGAGAGTATGATAGGTGGTGGTAGTGGTAATGAATGAGAAGTGGATGGTGACTCGGCCCTCTGCCGAATCATAGTATCTCTGAATCCCAATAGATAAGTAGGACTAGCAGGTAGTGTGGAGGATAATAGGTAAAGGTGGTGAGAACTGGCAGTGGTGATAACTGGAATGATGGTGAAGGAATTTGAGGTAGTGGTGATGACCATGGGAAGAGTAGTGATGGTGGAGGTGATGGTATGGCAAAAAGTCTGAAAATCTCTGCCTTAGACCAAAATGGTGTAGGTGGCTCATCTCGGATAGACATCCTAGCAGTAACACGGTGTACAGGTGGTGGGACAGAGTCGGCCGGAGTTGGGTGCTCATCCTCCTCCTCATCCTCGTCCTCCTTCACATCATCGACTCTCAGCATCAGATACTCATCCATCACCATGTCAAGTCTCCTCCGTCAGCAGGATAATCAATGGGGTCCTCCTCAGGATCTTCCTCATCCTCCTCTGGATTGGCAGTAGGTGAGATAGTAGAAGGTAGTGGCCGCTCCTCAGCGGGAAACACCTCATCCTCCGGTGACATAAACTCTGGATATACAGGCTCAAGGATAAACTCTGGAGAAAGTGGTGCCTGCTCTGGCTCCTCCGGGCCAGGCACATAATCAGGAGATGGTGGGGCCTGAAAAGCGGCTACCACATATGTATATAGATCCTTTGTCATCACGGGTGGTCCATCGACTCCCGGAGATCCGATGTCTGACAAACCTCCAAATAGACTGGATACCGCCGTATAGGAGACCGTGGAATCCTCTGAATCTGACATGACAATATCTGAAAATCAAAAGTAGCTTATATAAGTATTAATCTAAGATTCTTATAGTAATGCAATATACATAGTATTTAATAACATGTATATCAATCATGAATGCATCTAGTTCAACCAACTAATGCAACAACCAGTATATGTATGTCCCGTGAAAATCCCTTTGTATGAATGCAATGTTTGAAAACGGTTATAGTCCAGCAAAAACATTTGACCTAGTTCTCTATAACCTTTGCTCTTGATACCAATCTGTAACACCCCCAAATTGGGTCGCAGCGGAATATAGGTTGGGGGTGATACTTCATAGATCAATAGCACAAGATATATATAAGAACGACCATTTAAAAGTCGTTTAAAACTGATACATTGGATTTAACAAATTGTTTGTTACATAAGCCCGAAGCTTTACTTGTTTGATGTTCAAAATACAAAGATTCTAGTTCATAACAAATGTTTCCCAAAATGTAATGCAACCAAATATTTTATGCACATGACTTCCAAAATAACAACCACCAATGTATCCCTGGTCGTGCACCTCATTGATCTCCTGAGAAAACATTGCTTAAAACGTCAACAAAAATGTTGGTGAATTCATAGGTTTGTAAAATGTATAATGTAGGACCGCAAGATTTTCCCATGATAATGCAACAGATGCAAACATCATAAAATGTGATTACGTTTCCCTAAGCTCATGACACTGAAGCTCGACATGTATGAATTGCAATATAAATTGCCAACATTGCTCGTGATGATTATCTAACCCGCAATATCCAATGTCCGACATGGTATACGTTCATTGTCTGGAAAACCGGCACAGTGAGCATGACTCACCTGAACGGGGATGTCAATCCCAAATAGATCTATTTATAACATTCGCGCTCACAACAAGTAATTGACAGTTCATGATAATGGGCTCAGAGGGTTATCGCTACTTAGGCAAACACGTAATCGTAATGTGAAATGTCTACTTGCTTCCAATTATAAAACATGCATACGTTTCTCACCCCAAAACTTGTAAATCATTAAAATATAAAACATGGGGCTATGAACTCACCTTGTGTGTATGATAACAAATATATCACAAAAAATGCGACACGATAATGACCGAATGCAACCTAATCCAATATAGGTCGTATAAGTACTAAGAACTTTGATTAACTAATACCATATATAATTTTATATAGATACATCACCATCTAATTGTATTTGTGAAATCTCATTTATAAAGTAAAAACGTTTATTAATATCTCTTTAGTGAAAACGGCGTAACTTTATCGTTTTAAGCCTGTTTCTTACGTTTCTCATGTCCACGCTTTCGTATTAAGACGAGTTATCAAAATATTACATTTTCATCTTTTAAGTCCTCTGGTGAACAGTACTTTTTACTGTTCATATACTTTTATAAAATTAGTTATCGTAAACTCGTAAACGTCGTATTTTATTCGTTTTAACTTCGTTTTTAGTGATTATTTCGAGCACGTCTTTGTAATTAAAAGTTCTATCTAATTTATGATTTTTTCAAAATAAATATATCTGATGTGAACAGTAACTTTTATAAAAGTATTTATTGTCGTAAACTTACGTAATTCATAACTCCTTCGTTAGTGATCCAAAAATTATGATTCTTAATGTTTTAGAATCTTAAAAATATGTAATGTCTCAGGAAAATAACCAAAATTTTATATCAGAAGTGGTTTGCAAATTGTTTTTATAAAATCTCTTTTATAAACTCGTTTATTATCGTATAACTTGTAAATTACGTATCTCCTTCGTTATAAATTAGTTTTTCAAGTTTTTTTACCTTTTTGGAATCCTCATGAGATGTAGTATTTTATAAAAATATAAAATGAATACTTTTTATTTTGAATTTAAACAGATTGTTTTGATAAATGTGTTAAAAATTTGATTAAACTTGTTTTTGTAACCTTTAGGTTTAGTAACTTTGTTACAAGTCCATTACAACACTTAACTTCACATGTATTACATTCTTAGGGTCCCTAGTCTATGATTTGTCCAAATATTATCCAAGAATCACAAGATCCATATGTCTACACACCTATTTGTTCATGAACTTTTATAAATACACTTTTTAGGCAACTAGTTTATATAAGCTTTTATACTTAAACCACACTTATATAATGTACATACTTCCATCCTCACATTTTCTTAACAACAATATAGCACATGACAAAGTATATCATACCATGATCATAAGTAAAAATTCTATTTTACATGTAAATAAGTTCCTTAGATGGTGATTAACTATATATAAACATCATATATGCATAAAATCATGAAAGTAAAGAGATTAAGGTTTTTAGATAACCTTAATATGATGTATGGTGATGAACAATATGATCTAAACCCTTGTTTAGCAAACAAACCCTAGCTTTTAACACCTTAAAAACCAACCCTAATCTTGATCCTTGCTTGTTTCACCCTTTTAAACCCTAAACTAAACCTTCAATACACCTTGGTATATCTTAGATATGATGTAGGAATACTTGAATGTGTGGTAAAATAAATTGTATGGATGGTTTATGGTGGTGGTTTTGAGTCGTGGCATATGAGGGAGGAAAAGGGAGAGATTGTGTTGTTTTCACCTTAAGGAATGAAGTGTGTGTGTATTCTTACTAGTTGCTAGCTTATATACCATGAAGATTAGTCAAGATTGCCATAGGAAGTCCAAGACACAATGAAGGTTTTAAGGAAGGTCTTGGTCCATTTCACTATTAGAGTTAGTAAGAAGTAAGCTCTTGGTTCCCTAAGAGTGATATCATTCCATGATTTCAAGAAAGGTGTTTAAACTAGAAATATCTTTGTATTCTCATCACCATATCTGGCCATATAGACATATATATAATTGAAAAAAATTTTTGGTAATAAAAAAATAAAGAATGAGTTGATTTCACTATTAAAAATGAAGTGTGTGTGTTCTATCTAAGTCTTGCATGTATAAATACTTCCTTGACTAGTCAAAGAGGGCCATAGGAAAGTCTTAGGACATGAAAAGGATTTCTAGGGAAGTCTTGGTCAAAAATGCTTAGTCATGGTCTTAGGTTTAATGGATTGAAGTTGTACAAAGACGAAGTTGGTGTTTATGAGCTCAATGTCCCCTAGGACATATATGTTGTCCGAATTTTAAGGGAGGGAGGGAGTACATGAAGTGTTTTTGATATCTTGCATAATATCTAGCGTAATTTATAAGTTATAAGTTGGTTACTTTTAATATAAAGGTAAAACTTGTAATGTATAAGTCTTGGTTTATTTCCTTTGCATAAAATTTAGCTAAGTTAATAACTATGGATGAATTTTTATAAAACTTTAGGTATTGGGTATAATAATGGGTATTTGTTGAAGCGTAGAAAAGTTTTGATGGTTCCGGGTATGCCTAAATATAATTTATCGCGAAACGTAAACACTTTACGTAACCAATAAAAATAAAATGTGCAAAGATAATAATTATCATCTAAATAATTATCTAACACTTGATTGATGTAAACATTTAATTGTTTGATGCCCGTTTACATTGAATGATAATTTTTAGCTTACACGATTTAACTTAATGATTTCAATTTAAAAGCAAACGCGTACAATACTAAAAATAAATAGCGAATTTATTGACGACGTACAATAAATAGCTTCCCCTGTTTTCTAAAATGATCTACTCCTTTACAAGGCAAAACCTTGAGCATAACTCTCTCTCCAACTTGAAATTCCATCGGCTTACGCTTTAAATCGGTGTAGCTCTTTTGTCGATCACGAGCGGCTTGAATTATTTGCTTGATCTGAATGATTTTCACAGTCGTCTCTTGAACTATTTCTGGACCAGTGAGTTGAACTTCTCCAACCTCGGCCCAACAAATAGGTGAACGACACTTTCGACCGTAAAGCGCTTCAAACGGTGCAGCCTTAATGCTAGCGTGATAGCTATTGTTATATGAAAACTCGACTAATGGCAAATGGTTAACCCAACCCTTTCCAAAGTCGATCACACAAGTACGTAGCATATCCTCGAGAGTCTGAATAGTCCTCTCGCTTTGCCCATCAGTTTGCGGATGATATACAGTACTCATATCCAAATTCGTACCCAAAGCCTTCTGAAGTGACCTCCAGAATTTTGATGCGAACCTAAGGTCGCGATTACAAATGATTGAGATGGGTATCCCATGCCTCGTGACCACCTCCTTTAGGTATATTCTTGCCAGTTTATCCATGGGATCAGTTTTTGTAACATTTCTTAATTTTATGTCATTTTACGACTCTTATTATTCGTCACTATTTATTTTGGCCCGATGCGTGTTTACTTTTAAATTAACTTTTAAGCCAAAATGCGTAGACTAGAAATAATCATTTAATGTAAACGGTCGTCAAATAAATTAAGGTTTACATCAACCAAGTAATATATAATTATTAAGAAGATAATTATTAACTTTGCGTATTTTATTTTTATTGGTCATGTAAAAGGTTTACGTTTCGCAATAAAATACATTTGGACACACCCTGGAAATACCTAGACTTACCTAGGCTCAAACCAATACCCACTTATAAACCTTAATACAAAAATTAAATCAAAACTTGTGTTACTAAGCCACTATGGCCGAACATGGGTATATAAAACCCATAAACCATTTAAACCATGTGCTAAATCAACTAGAAAAGATCCTAATACCTTCCTAAGTACATGCACAATCCATGGTTAATTAAAGTATGTACTAAATGTCTCCACTTAGCCTAAATACACAATGGTTAATAACCATTTGAGCCTTTTCTTCTCTTGATGACCACGGCAACCACAACAACATATACACATCATGAGATCTTCAAAATCCTAGTAAATCTTGTACTTCTATCATATAATTAAAATGTGTACTAAGTAGATTAGCAAAACTATGTCCAAGGAACTAGAAAACACAAAACCACTAGGGCATGGATCGGTTTTAGTTTGGTTTGTGTGACTAGAAGAGCTAACTAAGCATTTGCCTATAAATACTTAAGCACATACACCATTTTACACTCTTACAAAACTCAAACACTTAAACTTTTCCTCTCTTCTTGCGTCGGACCTTAAACCGTAAACATAAAAACCCATTTGGAACGTTCGAACCCACAACACAAGCTAAGGGTTTATACAAGGAGTGTACAAGGGAGTTACGAGCTAAGGGTTAGCTTACTACACGTCTATTTCATAAACAAAGAGCTATAGGACCCTTGTAAGTCCCTCACGACACTATACCATCCGTAGTTTAATTCCATTTTAATTTCTAGTCTTACGTCGCGATACATGTATGGTATACGTGCCTATTTATGCGTATGTTACATTTGTGTGGTGCAAGAACCTAATAAAACGCATGTACAAAATGATTAACGATAAACTAGGGCATAAATGTTTTGTTTATATGAAAACTTGGACACTAACGCGAACAAAACTCTTATACACGAGTTTGAACGAAAACCATACGTGAACTTTTAAGGTAAACGCGACATGATGGCTAAGGAACGTGTATGCGACCTTATCTAACGTGTGCATGTGGCGAACACAACCCCTACGTATGCTAAATAAGCTCACATTGGTTTACTAGCTTGCTAACGAGTCCTAAGAAACACTAGAAAGCTAAATGGGCCACTTGTAGTCTTGTTAGAACCAAACAAACCACATTCGGGCCCAACAGGCCCAACAGTGGAGACCAAGGACTAAGGACTAACAGGGCATAATTACTAATAACGGTGGGGATAACTTATTAAAAACCTAAAGTTTCACAACCTACCCTGAGGCTTACCCCGATTGCAAGCTTAATCCATTTTAGGCTTAAAAATAAGGTTGAAATAAAAAAATGCTTTTTATGAAAAACTTAAAAAAGAAAAGTTGTAGAAACAAATTATAGTGAACAAACTTTAACACAAAGAACTTAGGACTGGAAACCACACAAATAAGCTCAAAAAAAAAGCTATCATTAAGCTGTTTACAGGAAAGTGTGGGCTTTGCCTTTGTGTTTTGCTTATTTCAGCTGATACAGGACTCAAATTAAGCTCAAACAGAAAAGCAGAAGGTTGTTCTAAACTGCTCCTCTGATTTGCTTATATCTAATAAATGAAAAGGGATTTGAGCTAGTATTAACAATAAGACAACTAAAATTGAATATGAAAAAAAGCTAAACTAGTTAATGACTAAAAATTCAAAAACTCAATAAGCTCAAATGTTCAAAAAGCAAAATTAGAAACTCAGCTTTTAGAAACTTGACAAACAACCTATAAGCTACTTATTTAAACAATGAAATCCAACATTGTAGTTTAAAACATAAAGATATTACTTTGTAAAGTGTATGCATTGGTTTATTTATTTCATGTAGGATTTATCTTGGGTGGTAAATGTGGGTGCATTTTTATAAAACTTTAGGTATTGGGTATAAAAATAGGTATTTGTTGAAGCGTAGAAAAGTTTTGGAGGTTCCGGGTACGCCTAAACGTATTTTATCGCGAAACGTAAACACTTCACGTAACCAATAAAAATAAATTGTACAAAGTTAATAATTATCCTCCAAATAATTATCTAACACTTTCTTGACATAAACATTTAATTGTTTGATGCCCGTTTACATTGAATGATCATTTTTAGTTTACGCGATTTAACTTAACGATTTCAATTTAAAAGCAAACGCGTACAATACTAAAAATAAATAGTAAATTTATTAACGACGTATAATGACCCTAAAAGATAGGGTGTTATAGTCTTCCCCCATTAAATGAGCCTTGTCCTCAAGGCTTAAGACGCTACACTTGACAACGGTGTGGTCTATGTGAAGAGGTGTGGATATTTCTTCTGGAATTGGTCTTCACGTTCCCATGTAAACTTAGGACCTATCCTAGAGTTTCATCGAACCTTGATGATTGGAATGCGGCTTTGTCTCAATTGTTTAACTTCACGATCCATGATCTCTACTGGTTCCTCAACAAAATGAAGCTTGTCATCAATATGGAGTACATCCAACGGAATGGCTAATGGTTCGTCGGCATAGCACTTCTTCAAGTTGGATACATGAAACGTATTATAAACCCTGCTTAGCTCTTGAGGAAGTTTAAGCTTGTAAGTAACGGCTCCAACCTTTTCCAACACTTTGAAAGGTCTAACATATCTGGGGTTTAGCTTCCCCTGTTTGCCAAAACGTACTACTCCTTTCCAAGGTGAAACCTTAAGCATAACTCTATCTCTAACTTGAAATTCCATCGGCTTACACTTTAAGTCGGCGTAACTCTTTTGTCGATCACGAGCAACTTGAATTCTTTGCTTGATTTGAATGATTTTCTCGGTCGTCTCTTGAACTATCTCTGGACCAGTGAGTTGAACTTCTCCAACCTTGGCCTAACAAACAGGTGAACGACACTTTCGACCGTAAAGTGCTTCAAACGGTGTAGCCTTAATGCTAGCGTGATAGCTATTATTATATGAAAACTCGACTAATGGCAAATGGTTAACCCAACCCTTTCTAAAGTCAATCACACAAGCACGCAACATATCCTCGAGAGTTTGAATAGTCCATTCACTTTGCCCGTCAGTTTGTGGATGATATGCAGTACTCATATCCAAATTCGTACCTAAAGCCTTCTGAAGTGACCTCCAAAAATTTGATGCAAACCTAGGGTCGCGATCATAAATGATTGAGACAGGTATCCCATGCCTCGTGACCACCTCTTTCAGGTACATCTTTGCTAACTTTTCTATGAGACCAGTTTCCCTCATTGGTACAAAGATGGAAGATTTAGTAAGTCGGTCAACAATCACCCAAATGGTGTCGTAGCCTTTTGATGACTTAGGAAGCTTCATGATAAAATCCATGGTGATATTGTCCCATTTCCATTAAGGTATCTCGAGTTGCACCAACAAACCCGATGGCCTTTGGTGTTCATCCTTGACCTTAGCACATGTCAAACATTTGCTAACATAGGTGGCAATGTCGGACTTCATATTAGGCCACCAATATAGCTTCTTCATGTCCTGATATATCTTGTCAGAACCCGGATGTATGAGTATTTTGACTTGTGGGACTCGTGCATGATCACAGTCCTCAGGTCGTCATAACATGGTAACCAACTCTTGCCATTTAAGCATAGAGTTTCATCCGTACGGGGTTCTAACTTTTTTGTTCTAAGTTTCTCTAGATCCTTAGAATTTTCAATCAACATACCTCCAACATCTTTATTTTTGATGTTCTCTGGTCTTCATGCTTCAGTCTGAGCATTCAAGATCTGCTTAGGAAGGTCCAAACCAATAGTCATGACTAAGGCTCAAACTCTTAATGGCTTGATTTGCTCTTTCCTACTCAAAGCATTAGCAACAACATTTGCCTTTCCCAGGTGATAACGAATCTCACAATCGTAATCGCTGAGCAACTCTAACCAATGACGTTGTCTCATGTTTAGCTCCTTTTGATCAAGAATGTGTTGTAAACTCTTATGATCTGTGAACACAGTACACTTGGTTCCATACAGATAGTGTCTCTAGATTTTTAAAGCAAACACCACTGCTCCAAGTTCTAAATCATAAGTCGTATAGTTCTTCTCATGAATCTTCAATTAGCGTGATGCATAGGCAATCACCTTCTCTCTTTGCATCAACACAACGCCTAAATCTTTGATCGAAGCATCGCATTATATGATAAAATCTTCGCTTCCTTCAGGTAAAGCCAGAATTGGTGCACTACACAACTTCTGCTTCAACAGTTGAAACACTGCTTCTTGTTTGTCGCCCCAAACAAAGGTGACTTTCTTCTGAGTCAGTTTGGTAATTGGCTTAGTGATCTTCAAAAATCCTTCGATGAATCTTTGGTAATACCCAACAAGATCTAAAAATTGACGAATCTTGGTTGGTTTCTTAGGAGATGCCCAATCTTTTATGGATTCGATCTTGGTGGGATCTACGTGAATGCCTTGACTATCAATCACATGGCTGAGAAATTATACCTTGGGAAGCCAAAATTCTCATTTAGAAAATTTAGCGTACAACTCCTCTTTCTTAAGCAATTCCAAAATTTCCTTAAGATGTTCTTCGTGTTCCTTCTTGTTCTTGGAGTAGATGCGAATATCGTCGATAAAGACAATCACAAATTTATCCAAAAATGGCTTGCACACACAGTTCACTAGATTTATAAATACCGCTGGTGCGTTCGTCAAGCCAAATGGCATAACTTGGAACTCATAATGACTATATCAAGTTCTGAATGCCATCTTCGGAATATCTTCTTCCTGTACTCGGAGCTAGTGATAACCTGATTGCAAGTCTATCTTAGAATAAACACTGGATCCTTGTAGCTGATCAAATAAATCATCGATCCTTGGGAGTGGATAACAATTCTTTACTGTTAGCTTATTCAGCTCTCACTAGTCGATACACATTCGAAACAATCCATCCTTCTTTTTGACAAACAAGACCGGAGATCCCTAAGGTGAGGAACTGGGTCTTATGAAGCCCTTGTCAGAAAGTTCTTGGAGTTGGTTTGATAATTCCTTCATTTCGGACGAGGCCAACCGATATGGTGCCCGTGCTACAGGTGTAGCATCAGGTATCAAATCGATTTGGAATTCCACTTTTTGAGTCGGTGAAAGACCCAGCAAGTCCTCATGAAATACTTTAGGAAAATTTCAAACGATCGGTACGTCCTCAAGTCGCTTCTTCTTCGACTTGTATTTAGTCTCCTTCGTAGTAACATGTTCCAAAAAGATAGGACATCCTTTTAGCATGTACTTCTGTGTTTTAGTGCATGAGATGATGTTCAAACGAGTCTCGTTTCCTTGGTCGCTTTCGTCACCGCGAACAATCAACGTTTCATTTCCCCAGGGAATAAGAATGATTTTCTTGGCACAAATGATGACAACTTGGTACTTTGCCAACCAATCCATACCGATAATGACGTCGAGACTACCAAGGTCTAAGAGCATTAAGTCTATGTTGAATGGGTGATTTAAGAAATTCAATGTACAACCCCGAATGATAGCGTTTAACCCAATTATTCTCCCTCCAACTAGTTCTACATCATATTAATGATTTAAGGTAAATGATGTGATATCAATTTAGGAGCTAAATGCAGTAGACACAAAGCTTCTATCGACACTAGTATCAAATAAGACAAAAGCATAGCGGTTGTTTAGAAGGAACGTACCCGTAACAACGTTTGAGTCTGGGTTTGTCCTTGCATGGCCTACCGCATACACTTTCGCTGAAGCATTTCCATTTCCACCTTGGTTACCACAGTTGTTGTTTTTCAGCTTTGGACAATCCCTCTTGAAATGCCACTAGGCTCCACATTCATAGCAAGTGGGTTTCTGACCTGTCCTAGTGCCCCTTTGGTTGTTAGCAGTGTTAGCATTGGCGGTACTCCTACAGTCACGGGCCAGATGGCCAACTCTATTTTACTTGTGGCATTTGGAAGCACATGGACCATCGTGGTGATAATTGTATTTAGCGCATAAGAGTTTAGATCCCCCGTATGTATTCTTCTCACCAGATCCCGCAGTGTAAGCCCTGCCGGTGTTCTGCCTCTTGTTTTCTTGTCGTTGTTGTTGTTGGTTATCATCGTGCTTTCTTTTATTCTCAGTCTGACGCTTAGCAAAAGTGCGGATTTTCTTATCCATTAGTTTAGTTGCTATTTCAATCGCCTGTTGCATTGTCTTAGGCTTTGATGCTACTACACTCCCATGGATCATGTCAGGCAAACCACCGACATATCTCTCAATCTTGTCCAATTCTTCAGGAAACATTCTAACATACATCAATGCTAGTTCCTAAAAACGTTGGTTGTAACCTATCATGTCGGTACCTTTCACCTTCAAATTCCATGACTCAGCCTCGAGCTTCTTAATCACGCCCCTCGGGCAGTACTTGTTAGTCATGTTGTTTTTTAGGTCTGTCCAAGTCATTCCATACGCAACATCATGACCAACAGTCCTAACGTGGAAGTTCTACCACGTTAGCGCACCTACAAGAAGAGTACAAGTGGAAAACTTGATTTGGTTTTCCACAGAGTAGTTGCTTATACTGAACATAGTTTCCATTTTCTCAAACCATTAAATCAATTCGACAACTCCTTCTGTGCCTTTGAAATTTAGAGGTTGGCACTTCATGAAGTCTGGGCAAGTGCACTCTCTAGCAACTCTTTCTGTCCTTCTAACACCCGTTCCTGAATTATGGCTGTCATCGCCATTTATGTTTCTGTCAGCATCACATGCTGCCAAAGCATCAGTAACACCTTGGTTGATCATTGCCTTAAGTTGGGCATTAGTCACAGAAGTAGTGGCAGTGGTATCGACGAGGTTGGCTCTGGTGGTTCTTTTTGGTGCCATTTTCTTCAATCACAAGAAAATATAATACCCGTTAGATTTCATAAAATCATAACCATGACATGACATATACACAATAAATAAGTGAAATCACATCACACAGTGAAATGTACAACTAAATTAAAATTAACAATGGTGTAACTAAATCGACATTCATTCATAATAAATTCGATTACAGACATGACATAATACATCCTTTCCATATATAATCTGGAAACATACATGACCCGATTCAGATACAAAATGATCACTACCCTTAGGTTACAAAATGAAATATAAACAACCTAAAGCCTTACTTGCCGGAAGTTACCCCGTAATACTTAGTAGGCTAATACAACATAGCTACAACAAAACCAATCTAAGAGCTACTACCGGCCTCCTCCGGTATCTCGAGTTGTACTGGACCACTAGCGGGTCCCTGTTGTCCCTGCAGTGCTGTCACCTATTTCTGCAATGTAATCATCAGTCTTAGTGTCTCCACAAGCTATGCCTGTCGAGCGCGGTCTGCTGCTTGCAAGGCTGCAATCTCGGTCTGCTATGCCAATACAGTAGTCCTCAATGCTCTCACCTCAGAACGGGCGGTGTAACTAGCATCCATCGATCATCCCTAAGCCTCACAGGAAAGTTTAGCCTCTCTCTTCATGAGTAAGGCAGTGTGAGAATTAACACGTCTATCTCTAAACAGCATGTTAAGCCGACCGCTCATCAATGACCTGTCATCCTGTGCATCATCAAGTTTCCCATAAATCTCATCAGTGTCCTGTCTAAAAGTAGTGACAAAATTGGTCATCTGTCGACCTAACTCCGTGTCATCAGTCATTGGTGCCCCTGGCATGCCCATAAGCATCTCATCCCAAGTGTTTGTAATCCCATAACCAACATCTCTCTCAGGGTCACATCTTATCTCATCATCCAAAGTGGCAACAAAACCATAATCTGCCCTAAAACCTCTAGTAGGTCTAGTAGTAGGTGCAGATGAACTCTTACCGACCTCATATCTCAGACTTAGAGCAATACATAACCTTTTCCAAGGCGGCAATGTAACCTCAGAAACACCTGCTCTACAAACAGTAGTGGGGAGAAGCATAGGTAGTGATGGAGTAGGTAAAGATATAGGTAGGAGTGGTGGTGTCCCTGATGGTGGTGTCTCTGATCGAGATGCTAAGATGTAGTGGATGGTGCAGCAACTCTCATCATAGCCACATATGCCCTGGTATGTGAGAGTATGATAGGTGGTGGTAGTGGTAATGAATGAGAAGTGGATGGTGACTCGGCCCTCTGCCGGATCATAGCAGCTCTGAATCCCAATGGATAAGTAAGACTAGCAGGTAGTGGTGGAGGTGATATAGGTAAAGGTGGTAATACTGGCAGTGGTGGTGAGGAAATATAAGGTAGTGGTGATGACCATGGGGAGATTGGTGATGGTGGAGGTGATGGTATGGAGAGAAGTCTGGCAATCTCTGCCTCAAACCAAAATGGTGTAGGTGGCTCATCTTAGATAGACATCTTAGCAGTAACACGGTGTACAAGTGGTGGGACAGAGTCAGCCGGAGCTGGGTGCTCCTCCTCCTCCTCCTCATCCTCGTCCTCCTCAACATCATTATCATCATCCTCATCATCATCAGATGACTCATCATTACCATCGTCATCGTCTTCTCTGTCAGCAGGATAATCAATGGGGTCCTCCTTAGGATCCTCCTCATCCTCCTCTGGATCGGAGTCTGCAATGTATCCTGGTGAGTCGGCAACAGGTGAGATAGAAGCAGGCAATGGCTACTCCTCAGCAGGAAATACCTCATCCTCCGATGGCATAAACTCCGGATATACAGGCTTAGGAACAAACTCTGGTGAAAGTGGTGCCTGCTCTGGCTCCTCCGGGCCAGGAACATAATCAGGAGATGGTGAGGCCTGAAAAGCAGCTACTACATATGCATATAGATCCTCTGGCATCACGGGTGGTCCATCGACTCCTAGAGATCCGATGTCTGACAAACCTCCAAATGGATTGGATACCGCCGTGTAGGTGACTGTGGAATCCTTCGAATCCGACATGACAATATCTAAAAATCAAAAGTAGCTTATATAAGTATTTAATATAAGACTCTTATAGTAATATACATTTATATCATAACATGTATATCAATCATGAATACATATAGTCTAACCAACTAATGCAACAACTAGTGTATGTATGTCTCATGAAAATCCCTTTATATGAATGCAATGTTTGAAAACGGTTATAGTCCAACAATTTTTTTTTGACCTGGTTCTCTATAACCTTGGCTCTTGATACCAATCTGTAACACCCCCAATTTGGGTCGCAGCGAAATATGGATTGAGGGTGGTACTTCGTAGATCAATAGCACAAGATATATATAAGAACGACCGTTTAAAAGTCATTTAAAATTGATACATTGGATTTAACAAATTGTTGTTACACAAGTCTAAAACTTCACTTGTTCATTAGTCAAAATACAAAGATTTTAGTCCATAACAGATATATCCCCAAAATGTAATGCAACCAAATCTTTTATTCATATGACTTCCAAGTTAGCGACTACCAATGTATCCCTGGTCTTGTACCTTATTGATCTCCTGAGAAAACATTGCTTAAAATGTCAACAATAATGTTGGTGAATTCATAGGTTTGTAAAATGTATAATGTAGGACCGCAAGATTTCCCCATGATAATACAACAAATACTGTTAGGAATTAAGGTTTTCTATATAGTTTATACTGCTAGCTCAACTTAGTACTGCCAAGCTTAAAGAGTTTGTACTGCACATAATATAACAACCAGTACTAACTGGTTAGTACTGCTAGAGCAAAAGTTAGTACTGCCAGTACTAACTTAATACTGCTGAGAAGAAGTTAATACTTGTTGGGATTCTAGATTTGATGAGACAAAATAAATAAAAGAATGAAACATAAGGACTAAATCTAGCAGATCAGAATTTTACAAGCTGGTGGAGAATTATGAAGATTTAGTCAAAGTTTACAAGATTAAGATTAGGAAATTGGTTAAAGTTTACAAGATTAAGATTAGGAAAGTATTTTATTAGTTTCCTTATCATATTAGAAAATTATTTAATTAGTTTAAATAATTTTCTTATCATATTAGGAAAGTATTTAATTAGTTTAAATAGTTTCCTTATCATATTAATTTACTTCCTTTGTAAGTCATGATCTCTCCCTATATAAAGAGATCATAGACATAGGTTTTAGACATAGCAGAATCGATTGATGAGAGTCGAATAGTAAAAGGTGTGTGTGTGTACACCATAGTTAGATTATAGTTAGTTAGTAACCCTAAGTTATAGTTGGGGTAATAGGGAAAACGTATGAATAAAGAAAACTTTGTGATAACATTGATTGTGTTCTTATAATTCTTGTGTGCATATTCAATCATTGTTATTGTTTATCCCAGATATAAAAGATCTAACCAATTTGAGCTTAAACGATCTTATCAATTGGTATCAGAGCCTTGTGGCTCGTGATATCTAGGATCTACAAGGTTTTTTGTATCGTGTTCTTGATGAAAAGAATGATCAAATTTTCTTTTTTTGGCGATTGGCTAATTTGGTAAGGATTAGGGTTTTTGCAAACCCTAATTCAATAATAACAGGATTGGTGATCTATAATGTTCCTACTAGCTTTGGTGAGTTAATCTTTGGATTGATGATGAACCCTAGTATGAATGAATGATGAAGGAAACAAGAGCACAAGAAGATACAAGATTTAGGCTTTACAAAACTCTAATGGTTGAGTTTCTTGTCGTCGTGATAATAGAGCAGCAAGTCTTTATATTTTGACGAGCAAGGTTACAAGAGAAGCTCTATTGGTGGTACATTAAGATCGATAGAAGTTATGGATTTAACAAATGCTGCTCGATGTTGGCTTAATACTGTCAATAAAATGTTTGTACTGCTCGTTTTTTTAATACTGCTGGCTTCATGGATGTTTGTACTACTAAGGTAATTTACCACTACTCGCCTTGAATTCAGTACTGCTTAAAATAGAAGCAGTTTGTTACTACTACTGTTGGGCGTAATGGAAGTAAGTGCTGCTAGCTTTGAGTTTATAAAAAGTTAATACTGTTCGAGCTCTAATGGTATGTTAATACTGCTACTTGATTTTTAGTACTGCTAGTATTGGGCTCAAAAAGTTTATACTACCAGTTAAAGGTTAGTACTGCTTGTTGAAAGTTTGTACTACTGGCTTAATGTTTGTAGTGCCATTGGAAAGCAGTTAATACTGGTAGTTATATCCGATATCAGACAAAGAAAAAAGTTAATACTGCCAGTTTCATCCGATATCGTACAATGAAGAGAGTTAGTACTGCTAGTTACACTCGATATCGGATGACACACATGGTTTGGATCTCAGACAGAAGTGAAATTATTTCAGTTTATTCTTATTGATTTTATGGCTCGTTTGGGGATTTATTGAAGATGTGATTACGAAGACGATTGATTATCACTTATTTGATGTTGTAGTTGAGTTTCACAGATGCGTGTTCTTATCATACCTTTTAGCAGGAGGTAACTTGTTCGTGCTTATAAACGATGTGACGAAGACTTGACGAATCTAGCAAAGGTGTGTGATTTTTCTTATGGTGCTCAATGCTCACATTTGCTATCACTTAGTATGTGTCTCATAGAAGATGAGGATTTTGTCAAGAGGTTGCGGTCTACTTATACTTTTTGGTCTCAGTATGAGTTTGGAGTCACGTGGATAGTACAAGATATAAGACACAAGTTTGGGATATTCTACTTCTTCATCAAATTCGTTATACTCAGTTTTCTTCATCAGTGATCATTACATAGAGCCTACAGAGTTCGAGATTCAAGAGATGGTAAACATATTGGTTTCAGGGGAAGCTTATTGTTAAAATGTTTAACCATCTACATGCACCACTTGAGGGGAAGGTCATTACTACTGCTAGTCATTGTTAATACTGCTAGTTTACACTTTCTACTGCTTGAGTTCATTATTTGTGTTGAACTTCATGGAGGGTAATTTGAGTCAGTGGAAAGCTTGGATTAAAAGTCTTGATATATGATGTGTGGTTGTGAAGATCAAAGTTGCATACAGTCCCCTATTGAATGAAGACAAAAAGGGGAAGATGATTATATGAAGAGCAACTTATAGATCCTGTGGTGGTGGCATGACATGGAGAGTTTAACTTAAGGGGAAGATCTTAAGTTAAGGGGAAGCAGTTAGCAGTTTACAAGGAAGTTTTGTTTCATTCAGGGAGATGATTACATCTCAACTTCAGGGGAAGCTTTGGCTTTATGATGAAGTTCGTACACGACTTTGTTTGTTTTGTCATCATCAAATAGGGGAAGATTGTTGGGATTCTAGATTTGATGAGACAAAATAAATAAAAGAATGAAACATAAGGACTAAATCTAGCAGATCAGAATTCTACAAGCTGGTGGAGAATTATGAAGATTTGGTCAAAGTTTACAAGATTAAGATTAGGAAAGTATTTAATTAGTTTAAATAGTTTCCTTATCATATTAGTTTTCACTTAACAAATGAGATGTGTGTGTGTGTTCTATGTTACTTGCACTCTATATATATTACCATGGAATAGTCAAAGACATAAATAGGGTTTCTATGAAGTCTTTGGTCCATTTCACTATTAAGGTTAGTAAGATGGAGCTCTTGGTTCCCTAAGATGGAAATCATCCCATGATTTCAAGGAAAGTGTTTTGAACTACAATTTTCTTTGTGTTTTCTCTCTTGTATCCGACCATGTGTACATATATATGATGAATTTTTGAGTATTGGGTACAATTGTGGGTATTTGTTGAAGCGTAGAAAAGTTTTGGTGGTTCCGGGTATGCCTAAACGTATTTTTATCGCGAAACGTAAACACTTTACGTAACCAATAAAAATAAAAGGTGCAAAGATAATAATTATCTTCGAAATAATTATCTATCACTTGCTTGATGTAAACATTTAATTGTTTGATGCCCGTTTACATTGAATGATAATTTTTAGCTTAACGATTTCAATTTAAAAGCAAACGCGTACAATACTAAAAATAAATAGAGAATTTATTGACGACGTACAATGACCCTAAAACACGGGGTGTTATACTTGGAGTGTAAATGAAGACTTCTTTTAATTCCATTTAATTCTATTTAACTCTAAGGGAAGTGCGATGCACATTTTTAGAAAACCAGCGCACTTCTTGGCATTTTTAGCTTTAGCCCTTTCTTTTCTTCTAACTTGTCTTCCGATGAGTATAAACACTTGTATTTTGGTCTTTTTGAGCTCAGAATGTCTTCAAGTGAACTTGCATATTATTCATGCTATTACGTACTAAAAGTTCACGATAAATGATAAAATATATGTAAATAATGCCGCCGAAAACATGTATAATTTAGGCGTTATCAATATGTTACTAAATTATATGATTTTGTTCATCTCAACTCACTAGACTTTTGTTATGTTCATTTTGGTTGGTTAACATTTGCAACAATTGATAATTTTCCAGGTTAATATTAACCATCAACTTGAAATATTTTACTTTGAACGTATACGTGCTTGATTTAACCTAAAATCGGGAAGTTATAATGCGTACTGTG
>BQNB010037931.1:0-45908 GCA_026074375.1 Tanacetum coccineum | reverse complement strand
GAATCTTTCTTAATTACTTCTTCATAAACCTTCAAATTTCCAATGAGTTCGTCAAGTGATAGAGTTGTTATATTCTTTGATTCTTCAATCGCCGTGACTTTCGCGCGTCATTTTGGATGTAATGCCCTAAGAAATTTCCTAACACAATTTTTGCTAGAAAAACCTTCATCAAGTGCTTTTAGACTAGTAATAATAGTGTTAAATTTAGCAAATGCATTATTTATTGACTCCTCTTTCAGAATCATAAATTGTTCATATTGTTGAACAAGAAGATCTATTTTGTTAGCTTTGACTTGATTATTACCTTGATGAGTGATTAATAAAGTATCCCAAATTTCTTTTGCGGTTTGACACATAATTTTTTTTTGTATTCTTTACGTGGCAAATCATTATAAATTACCATTTCAGCTTCATTATTTTTTGCAAGTTTCTTTTTAAGATCATCGTTTTGTTTATGAAAAGGTACAACTCCATCCTTTTTAGTTTCAGGATTATTTTGAATAGGAGGAAAATCACCATCGGTAATAACATGCCAAAGATCTATATCTTTTGACTTCACATAAGTTTCGAATCTATTTTTCCAATAAATAAATCCATCACTTTCAAATAGTGGTGGTCTTTGCATATATTGCTCTTCTAAATATTTTTCTGATTCCATAGATCGGTTCAAGTTTTAAAATACGATTTATTTTAAAAATCTTGTTTGACGTGGCTCTTGATGCCAATTGTGGAAAACTAGAAGGGGGGTTGAATAGTTTATCGCTTTTTAATTTAAGGTTTTAAAGTGTTTGTAAAAATTCTAGATTCGACTTTAGGTGAGTTCAACACTTACGCAATATAAACAATATACTTATCTAAACAATTAATAATATAGTATGAGAAAATAATGCAAGACAAGAGATAAGAGTAAGAACAATCAAACCACAACGCGAGGATTTATAGTGGTTCGGTAACGAAGAACCTTTTCGCCCTACTCCACTCCCCAAGCACCAAACTCAAGAGTTTTCTTCACTATGTCAACAAGCTCCCTTATGGCGGAGAAAACCGTACACAACGTTGCTTACACCGATTTACGACACAAAGCTAAATGTTGAGTTCTAATCTTAGCTAGAACCAATCTATCACAACACAAGTTTACTACTTGTTCACGACTTCACGACTTCTTCACAACTTCAAGACTTCTTCACAACTTCAAGACTTCACTTCATCACACTACTAATATCACAACTATCTATCACTACTTGGTAAGATCACCACGATCTAACTATACTTATAAAGATCACCAAGATCTAGCTACTATACAAAAATACAAGATATACAATTGATTTACAAATATGTGATATAAATGCAACAAGGTTGCAATATATGTAATACTTCTTCACTTGATGATGAAAGTATTATTCTCTTGCAATTGAGGAATTAATCTTGGATCACTTGGAAATAAAGCTTTATGATTAAATGATCAAAGGATTTTAAAGAGGATATGTGGGCTGTTTTGAGCAGAAAGAATGAGTGCAAAAGGTGAGAGAATAGTGGAGAAAAGTCCAGTATTTATAGGACAAACTAGAGGAGCGTCAGTCTATGAGCGGTCCCCTTAAATAGGTGGGCGGTCCCCTTGAAATTAAGGGGGTCGCCCTTGTATTTAAGGGGGCCGCCCTAGACTGGGCGCTCCCCATTTTGTCCTTTTGTGTAGGGAGAATTTTCTGAAACTTTCTAGCCGTTTTAGGTCCAAAAATTTAAATTTTAAAATGTTTATTCTGAATGAAACATTTCTTTTAATTATTGAAAATGTTTTGTAATGTTTATACAAACGTTTACAACATTTTATAAAAGTGTAAGGTTGAATAAAAATTTTCTTTGATCATAAAATGTATTAAACATTTATTTATTCATACCTTGAAGTGATATAATTTTCGAAATGAAAATTTACTACAAATTACTTGTTTACGTTTAATTTTACATTGAACGTTTTTATATTTTGTGATTATCAAAACGTAAAGATGTGAAAAATATTAATAATGTTTTTAGGCATTATAATTTATCAACAATGTACATACATGAACGGCATCATTTACTATTCTACTTGGTATAGTAATAAAGCATATACATAAAGGGTGATACCCCAATACTGAATAAGAAAAGCATACTTTGCAACAATGAAATTTTCAATCGCAACCCTATTGAATCTAAGAGGCATCCGGCTTTCTAATAGCTATTCGAATTACTATTTCTCACAAATGCAGTAAGCATAAATAGTTGATTAAAATGTATATTGACACTTTAGAGATGAGATAACGTCATTTTGCCATTCTAAGATATATTGTATGCTTTTATAATTTAGGAAGCGAAGACTGAGGTATTATACAAACATTACATAGGTCCATGTAGAAACTACATAGGTCCATATCCACATTACAGGTGGATTCTTTGTGTCACATTCCCTTTTCCTAATGAAATTTCATGCGAAGCAAACAAAACCAATTGCTTTGACATCATTAGTACATTAAAATGAAATTATAACCAATGGATTAAATATTGTTAAACAAAACTACTGAAAGTGATTTGAATATCAGGTTTATTTAGTTTCACAATACCATCAGTCTAAAAGAACATGTGCGGACACTGAATCATCACTTTTGATCCATTTATCTAAGAAGGGTCATTTTTAATTATATATTCTCCCAGACGCCAAGTGGGTAAAGTTCAAAATACATGTAATGAAACGGGCCAATCGAGTCAAAAGTTGCACACTTACGTCAGCTCGTTGTTTTCCTTTGCTTAGGCAGCCGACCCAAGCTATCGTTGGATAACTGCCACATCAAAACAGAAAATCAGACTTGTTCACACAAATAATAGAATTCTTAGCTGTAACAATGTTCACTTACCATAGTGACATAGCAGCAGCAGCAAGCGACACACCAGATTAAGAATGAAATTTTGGAAGCTGTGACAATAAAAAATGTGTGGAACCAAATATGATGATCCAATAAGAGTCTCTTAGCCTAGTGCAATCAGTGCACACCATTTCCATGAACTTTTGAAGGCAATTTCCACCACTCACCATGTACACTATGTTCACTCCTAGCTGATGTGGTAATACTATCCAAGGCCCGAGTTTCTGCCTAAAAGTGTGCCTGGCAAGGACACCTTTCAAACATCGTAAACGACTCCTCTAAAAAATTCCTAAACCCATCCTGATTCTTATAAACAAAAAACACCAGGAAGTTAATTAGAATTTAGATCAAATAAAGGCAAACTTAAAGTTGTAAAAATGAGAACCATTAATGAACCAATAGGATTAAGGCAGATACCTTTTACGACTTGTATAAAAACTTCTCATGTAGCCACTTCATGCCAGACTCACCTTTTGTATTCCCTGTCCAAGCAATTTGTGGCAATAAGACAATAGATTTATATAGGCTCCATAAATTTATGTTACAAATTTGACTATTGCTGCTTTCAAAACTCTTGAACCATATAGTCACATAAGGGGCGTTTGGGTTAGCATTTCTTTCTGCTTATAACTAAGTACTTAGCTGCTTAAAATTAAGACTTTCTTAACCTACCCCAAGGTAAAAAAATTACATGTATCATGTTTTAGTTTCAATGTATAGCATGAAAATGGCTTATATTATCATCATAAAACTGATATTATGTTACAAAAGGATTTTAGTAAACTTAAAGACTACTTTAGTTTACTAAAGGTATATGGGTTGATAATGTTGAGAAGTGAGATATTATGTGTTCTTACATGCTTGTCAAATTAGTTGAAGCGGGTGTTAAATTAGTTGAACTAACATTCCAGTCAAAGAAGTAATTATCTAAAGAGTTTTTTTTTTGAACGGCAATTTGTGGCTACATGGCCCCTAGCCCAGAAGGCGTAGCGAGCCCACACAACCAGGTTGGGTCCAGCCCAGAAGTAAAGGTATATGGGTTGATAATGTTGAGAAGTGAGATATTATGTTTTCTTGCATGCTTGTCAAATTAGTTGAAGCGAGTGTCAAATTAATTGAAGGAAGTTGAACTAACATTGCAGTCAAAGAAGTAATTATATGAAGAGTAACCCCACCCCACTGTAAGTAACTGCTATATTTCCGTATGCAAGTTCACGATGTGTATCTAGAGCATTTAGTACTTTTATCATATAATTCATTGTCGATGTACGGGGAAAAGAGTGCTAATTGGAGCATTACACAAATTCTTAATGCATCAGCTGACGGTGCTAATTTCAGTCAGTTTTATGCTTCCGAATTCACCCATGAGTATGTATTTGTACATGGAGTGTAAGAATTATGTGCTTAGTCAACCATTTGATAGCTAGATTCCACCAAAGATCTAGAAGAATAAAATGATACGCACAAACCATGTTCAAACCAAGATTCTCGGCTTTCAATGACATCAACATTATAGCTACATGCAACATGTATTGAAAAGAAATTAATAAATGATAGATATGTGACTATAAATGACGCGATAACCACCACATTCAAATAAGCACCTAATGTTGTCTTTATTAGTATGTGCCTATCTCATCTAAATGTACACAAATAAGTCCATAAGCACTTTTGAAAAAAATCAATAAGCACTGAATATGCATAATGCTATACACCCCTTAAATACAATAAAATTAGAATACAAAGATATAGTTCTCAAAACATAAAATACCTTACAAATGCTTCATGATTATGCATAATCTTATATTTTCAGTAATATCTATAGAGTCGTGTTTTGTAATAAAGCTCCTCAAGGGGTTGGAAACCTGCATATTAACTGAGACATTACCTGATAACGCCCAAATTATACATGTTTTCTATGGCGTTATTTATATATATTTGATCATTTCTCATGAACTTTCGTTACATAATTAAGCTTAAATTGCTTATAGTTTCAGTTGAAGACTCTAATACCCAAGCTCAAGAATCTATACACTTTGGGAGGCGAATACAAGAAAAGAAAGATTTCTAGCTAAAATTCGAGAAGTCCGCCCATTTCTAGCTAAAATTCGAGAAGTCCGCCACACTTGTTACATTGTGCGCCGCACTTTCCTCTGAAGTTCAAACACCGCCGCAATTACAATATTGTGCGCCACACATTTTCCCAAAGATTGAAGAATTAAAGTCCGTTAAATGCACCTGCATTAACTCCTCAAAACCGCCGCACTTCCAATAAAAGTCATTAAATGCTATCGCATTAACTCACCTAGTCCGCCACACTTATTTGTAAGTGCGCCGCACTTTTCACCAAAATCTTGCCTATAAATTGAGATGAAATTTCTCAACCAAATCATTCCTCTCACAACCATTTCTCACTACCTATCTCGTTCTAAAAGATTATACTGCATACGTGGGTTATACTTTTACCCGTGTGTTTCCATATAATTATCCGGTATTTTCAGTCTTATAAATTTAAAGCTTTTGAAACACATCAAAGTTTTTGGCGCCGTTGTCGAGGATTTCTTAGCTGTTCTGTAGTCAAAATCTGTAAAATCTCTTTAACCCCCCTCTTTAAAAAAAATCATTGTACAATTTTCTGGTAAACTGACCCAAACAATTTCTCTCTTGGATGCATACACCTGCTTCCAATTCTAAACTAGTTGAACTATTACCTGAACCCGAACGTACTCTAAATTAAATACTTTGCCAACGAAACAGAAGAGTTCTATACGATCAAAGAAATAATCCACCACAACACCCGAGAATTGTCTACCCGCCAGTTCTTAACATCAACTACTTCTGTCAATTTCTTGATATTCTTCAAAATTACGATCCAATGGATGATGAACCCATGTGGGCTGCTGACCATGTTTTCGCTTTGACATCTGGTTTTGCAATCACTATTCCTGAAACCACAAACGAATTTGCTATCAAAGGTAACCACTTGACCTTTGTCAAAGGAAACCAATTCGATGGTAGAACCAAAACTGATCCTCATAAACACATTCACGTATTCCTTGTAATCTGTGATATGTTTAAATACAGAGATACTGAGAATGAAGCCGTCCGCCTAATGATGTTTCCCCTATCCCTTACCAGGGAAGCAAAAAACATGGTTGGATGAACTCAAAGAATGAACTATCAAAACATGGGATTAACTTCAAACCGCTTTCATTAGCCGTTTCTTTCCCCCAGCTCTTTTCGACTGACTCATCGGAGAAATCCGAGCTTTCTCTCAACACGAAAATGAATCTCTAACCAACGCTTGGCTTTGTATGAAGGAAATGCTCCAAAACTGTCATGGTCACAATCTTTCCAAAGGAAACATTATCAAAATCTTCTATCATGGTTTAAGCAAAATAACCCAAGAAGTTCTAAATGCCGCAGCTGGTGGTATTTTCCTCTATAAAACTCCAAATCAAGCTTATCAGCTTCTCGAAGATAAAGTCTTACTCAAGCTCGACTGTGCTAAAAATCAGAAAACCAAAACATCTCTTAATAAAATTGTTGCTTTCGCCAATGAAGGCAACAGTAATTCCAATACTGACAAAATTATGGCCCGAATGGATGCCATGACCTTGAAAATAGATGCTCAATATAAAGAACTCCAAAACCATGCTAAAAAAACAAAACCAGATGAAGATGATATACCTATATCCTGATAGGAAGAAGCTAAATTAATGCAAACTTTTTGTAAGACTTGTTTTACAATGATTACCGCGACCGAGACTCAAATCGCGATAATTGACGTTCAAACGAACGAAGTAGTTATAACCGAGACAACTATCGATCCAGTACTGATGACAAACCTTATGATCTTCAAAAACAATTCAATGATTTCATGAAATCTCAATAATTGACCAACACTTTCGTTAAAGATACATCATGGATCTCAAAACCCAACTCGAAACCTTAGCCAAAAATCATCAAGCGTCAATTCAGAATCTTGAAACCAAGTTCGACAGACTTGCTGATAAGCAATCTGGTCGACCTTCTGGATCTCTTCCTAGCAACACTCAACCAAACCCAAAAGGACATAATTGCAAAGCTTACCAACCACCACAATATCTCAATGAGCATGTGAATGCCGTATTTACAAGAAGTGGTAAATCTTACAACCCACCAGTTAACCTAAATGATCAACAGAACGATTCTGAAACTCTTGTCAATTTCAATAGCGATGATGAAGACGAAGAATCTACAACACAACCAAAAGCTCATAATCCAAAACCAGTCAAGGAAACTTCATTACCCAAACCATACAAACCAAAAATCTTGTATCCTTAACGTCTAAGGAAACAAAAAATGGAAGCTCAATGCGGAAAATTTCTTGACATGATCCGCGCAGTTCGAATCAATGTGCCTCTTATCGATGTCTTGGCCGGAATGCCTAATTATGGAAAATTTCTCAAAGAACTCATAAACAACAAACACAAAATCGAACAAATCTCTGCCGCTTTCTTAAGCGATGAAAGTTCAGCGATGATCCAAAACAAAGTTCCACCTAAACTCGAAGACCCTGGAAGTTTTCTTATTCGATGTAATTTCAACAAAACTTTCTCCTGCAATGCCTTAGCCGACCTTGAGGCTAGCATTAACCTTATGCCATATTCGTTATATGCCAAATTATCTCTCGAAACTCTTAAACCTACCAAAATGAGCGTAAGATTAGCCGACAGATCATTCCAATACCCTGTTGGAATAGCTAAAAATATGCTCGTTGAAGTTGGTAAATTCACCTTTCCTGCTGATTTTGTTATTCTCGAAATGGAAGAAGATAGTAAAGTTCCACTCATCTTGGGACGACCATTTCTTCACACTGCTGATGCAGTAATTCGAGTTAAACAGAAACAACTCAACCTTGGAGTTGGAACTGAACGAATGATTTTCAATATCGATTCTGCGATGAAACACTCTTATTCGAACGATGATACCTGTTTCAGTATCGATGTAATCGATGAAATCTTAGAAGAAGATTTCGACGCTCTTTTAGACGAAGGTAGTAAAATTCTTCATTCCATCGAAGGAACCCTTCTCGAAGAAGAAATCTTTGCTGAATTTGATGAATTCATGGCAATGACCACCGATGAAAACTCTGACTCTGAATCCGACACCGAAGATCCACCATTCAAAAAAATCACCATCAATACTGATTATAAGATCAAAACATCTCTTGAAGAACCTCCTACGGATCTCGAACTTAAACCTCTTCCTGATAATCTGGAATATGTATTCCTGGAAGAACCCTCTTTTCTTCCTGTTATCATATCATCTCAGCTATCCAAAGAAAAGAAAAACAAACTCATATCTGTTCTTAAAAAGCACAAGCAAGCCTTTGCTTGGAAAACGACAGACATTCCTGGTATTTGCCCATCATTCTGCAAACACAAAATACAACTTCTGGATGATAAGAAACCCGTTGTCCAAAAACAGAGAAGGTTAAATCCAAACATGCAAGAAGTTGTTAAAAAAGAAATCGTGAAACTCCTGGATACCGGTATAATTTATCCAATTGCCAATAGTCCTTGGGTTAGTCCTATCCACTGTGTACCAAAGAAAGGTGGTATTACAGTTGTCACCAACAAAAATGATGAACTTGTTCCAACAAGAACCATTACGGGTTGGCGAGTATGCATCGATTATCGTAAACTCAATGAAGCAACCGTAAAAGATCATTTTCCCTTACCTTTTATGAATCAAATGCTAGAAAGACTCGCGGGAAATAAATATTTCTCTTTCCTCGATGGTTTTACTGGGTATTTTCAAATTCCTATCGATCATAATGATCAAGAAAAAACAACATTCTCTTGTCCTTTCGGAACATACGCCTATAGACGAATGGCTTTCGGTCTATGTAATGCTCCTGCCACATTTCAAAGATGTATGTTAGCAACCTTTCACGATATGATCAAAGAATCCGTCGAAGTATTCATGGACGATTTCTCCGTCTTCGGAAACTCTTTCGACACATGCCTTAATAATCTCGATAAAATGCTCCAATGTTGGAAAGACTCTCATCTTGTCTTAAACTGGGAAAAATGTCACTTCATGGTCAAAGAAGGAATTATGCTCGGACACAAGGTGTCTAGTACAGGACATGAAGTCGACAAAGCAAAGATATATGTAATCTCAAAACTTCCACCCCCTACTAATATCGAAGGTGTTAGAAGCTTTCTCGGACATGCTAGATTTTACCGACTTTTTATTAAAGACTTCTCGAAAATTGCTCGACCTCTAACTAAACTGTTGGAAAAAGATACTCCATTTGAGTTCAATGGTGAATGTCAAAAAGCTTTTGAATCATTGAAAGAGAAACTCACATGTGCTCCTGTGATCGTAAGCCCAAACTAGAATCTTCCATTTGAACTTATGTATGATGCAAGTGATTTCGCTATAGGAGCCGTCTTAGGTCAAAAAGATGGTAAAAACTTTCACCCAATCTACTTTGTAAGAAAAACCCTTAATTCTGCTCAACAAAAATATACCGTAACCAAAAAAGAACTTATGGCTGTAGTTTTTGCATTTGACAAATTCAGATCCTATCTTATTCTCTCAAAAACTATTATTCACACTGATCATTCAGCCCTAAAACACTTATTTAAAAAGCAAGATGCTAAGCCATGCCTTATTCGATGGATTTTACTTCTGCAAGAATTTGACATAGAAATCAAAGATAGAAAAAGAATAGAATCGAAAATGATTAAACAAGCGATGATAGTGAAGTAGATGATAACTTTCTTAGAGAAACTCTTATGGAAATCAACACTAATGAACCATGGTTCGCAGACTTTGTAAACTACCTAGTCGGTAATATTATACCAAAGGGAATGACATATCAATAAAATAATAAATTATTCTCTAACATCAAACACTACTTTTGGGAGGAACCTTATCTCTTCAAAGTATGCTCTGACAGTATGATCAGACGTTGTATATCTGGACCAGAAACCCACACCATTTTAGATCAATGTCACCACGGAATAACAGGTGGACATTATGGACCAAACAAAACTGCTAAAAAAGTCCTTGATTCAGGATTTTACTGGCCAACAATCATCAAAGAAGCTCATACTCTAGTCCGCTTATGTGAAGCATGTCAAAGGACCGGAAATATATCAAAACGTGATGAAATGCCCTTAAACAACATTCAAGTATGTTAAATTTTTGACATATGGGGTATCAACTTTATGGGACCATTCCCAAAATCATATAAGTTTAAATACATTCTAGTCGCTGTTGATTACGTATCTAAATGGGCCGAAGCTCAAGCTTTACCAACCAATGATGCCCGAGTAGTAGTCGCCTTTCTGAAGAAACTATTCTGCCATTTCGGAATGCCCAAAGCTCTAATCAGCGACCGAGGTACTCACTTCTGTAACAAAATAATGGAAAAAACCATGAAAAGATATGGAGTTAATCACCGTTTCTCTACATCTTATCACCCTCAAACTAGTGGTCAAGTTGAAAACACGAACAGAGCTCTTAAAAGAATTCTTGAAAAAACTGTTAAAGACAATCCTGCTATTTGGTCAAGAAAACTTGATGACGCTCTGTGGGCCTTTCGCACTGCTTACAAAACACCTACCGGTACTACACCATACAAACTAATATATGGAAAAAACTGCCACTTACCATTTGAAATTGAACACCGTGCATACTGGGCACTGAAAAATTGTAACCCAGATCTCATCGCTGCTGGTGAGAAAAGAATGTTTCAGTTACACGAGTTAGATGAACTTAGACACCAAGCTTATGAAAACTCTCGTCTATACAAGGAAAGAACCAAAGTCTGGCATGACAAAAAATTAAGAATGAGAAAGGAATTCAAACAAGGAAATAAAGTCCTGCTATTTCACTCAAAGTACAAATTTAAACAACCGAAACTCAGATCCCGATGGTTAGGACCATATATAGTGAAACATCAATACCCATCTGGATATGTTGAACTTTATAGAAAAGATGGAAAGACGTTCATAGTCAATGGCCATCGACTTAAACTATATCACGAAGAAGACAATGACCCTAGGGAAGCAGCCACTCCCTTTTTCCCAAACTAATGACCCTCAAAATACGAGTCTAGCTAACGACTCTCTTAAAAATTAAGCGCTTCTCGAGAGGCAACCTGTGCTTTCACTTAAGTGTGGAGGAGTTCCTCCTCTATTCTTTTACTAATATTATTTATTTTCTATAAAAAAAATTCTTTTTTTGTGCTTTTGTATATTTACTCTTATGCAGGTAATTTAGCTCGAAGATATGGAAAATTACGACGTATGCTCAAGATAGCTCTACCTCAACTATGCATTTCTCTATGCCTCGGGAAGTTACCGTTTTCCCTTAATTTTCCCTATTTTATCTCTATTATTAGTTATCACATTGAGGGCAATGTTCAACTTAAGTGTGAAATAGAGCCAAATAGGAAAAATTAATCGTATCCCTCTATGTTTGCCCTGTTAAAAATTTTCTAGCTGATATTTTAAAAAAAATCTTAATTATATATGCTTTCAAAAGTAAAAAATGCTCTTAGTAAGGCAAATCCAACCGGATTGACCTAGCACACCCTAATCCACTAAAATTGTGAAAAATCTAAGCCTTTATTCGGTTATCCATCTTTGGTACCTAAGATAATTGATGCCTTTAGTTTGTTCGAGTTAAGGTTTGATTGCAGTCATATGTGTCTATTTCGTCATTACGGATGTGTATGTATGGTCTTTGTCGCCTTTTCTAGAAAATTTATATTGGTTGATAATTATATTTGAGAGAGCCAGTAATTTAGAAGCTCTAGAACTTGTACTTAATCGTCATTTACTAGACCAAAGCATATCACATGTAATGTATCCAACAAGTCTATGTTATTGCAAGCGATCCCTTAAATGCTATGTTGCTGAAGTATCTGAAAATTGATTGAAGAAGTCCTGTGCCAAGCCTAAGTATTTGGTAAAAAAAAGAGTTAAATATATGTGTTATAATCGTTCGAAGAAATAAAGGCTTATGTTCGGAGCATGAAAATTGAATCCTCTCTAGTACCTAAGTTCCACCCTTCGGTCAGGTTTATGTGTTAAGTACAAGCCTATGGTAGCTGTCTAGATTATGTTTGTGCAAATTGAGTGTTCTTCAGAAAATCATATCTAAACCCTATCTGAGTGGCCGAGTGAATATTAAAATCAAACAATATCCCTATGTAAGGTGCTATGTTATATGTTTATGCCTGAAAAGTTATCTAAAATGCAATCTCTTATAAAAAAATCAAATTTTCTCCATGTCACGATAAATGATTTTATTTTCTCGCTTCCATTGCTTGAAGGCAAGCAATAAGCTAAGTGTAGAGGGATTTGATAACTCCCAAATTATATATGTTTTATATGGCATTATTTATATGTATTTGATCATTTCTAGTGAACTTTCGATGCTTAATTAAGCTTAAATTGCTTATAGGTTCACTTGAAGACTCTACAGACCCAAGCTCAAGAATCTATACACTTTCGGAGGCGAATACAATAAAAGAAAGATTTCTAGCCAAAATTCAAGAAGTCCGCCGCACTTGTTACATTGTGCGCCGCACTTTCCTCTGAAGTTCAAACACCGCCGCACTTACAATATTGTGCGCCGCACATTTTCCCAAAGATTGAAGAATTAAAGTCCATTAAATGCACCTGCATTAACTCCTCAAAACCGCCACACTTATTTGTAAGTGCGCCGCACTTCCAGTAAAAGTCATTAAATGCTATCGCATTAACTCACCAAGTCCGCCGCACTTATTTGTAAGTGCGCCGCACTTTGCACCAAAATCTTGCCTATAAATTGAGACAAAATTTCTCAACCAAATCATTCCTCTCACAACCATTTCTCACTACCTATCTCATTCTACACACACATACCTTTCCCCTTTCACCAAAACACCAAGAAATACCTTTTCCCTTGAAGAAAAAGATCTAACGATCAAGAATTAAGAAGTTTTCTTACCTTGTTATTGAAATAATGGAAATTTATGTAATGAGTACTTTTGTTATGAACTCCTTAGCCATGAGAGGCTAAATCTCTCATGACTACTTGGTAAAGTTACGATAATGAATAAGTGTTTGGTATGATCTTGACCGCTTTAATCCTAAGCTTATGTTGCAGCCCTGTTATATCCTATCTTATCTATTTTTGCTTATCAACTTAGATTATATAATCATATTGGTATAGGTCGAAAGACCCGTTATGATCTATGTGATCTTAAAGATTTGTCTATGGTCTTTAACGTCTGTGCTGAGAAATCCACTTTCGTAAATTGATAAACAAAATAAGATTTGATATAATAGTAATTGGATTATTTGAGTGACACATTTGGTCTAGTTAACTAAATGTAAGTCATAAGTTAACAATTTGATTTGTGAAAACATTTTCTGACGAGAAATCGTCTTTATAAATTAATACCCCATCTTCGAGGTCAAATCATTTCCAACACTTATAAGTTATTTTTCAACTATCCGAGTAGTCATACCTTTTATCATTGGTAAAGTAAGAATTATTTTCAAAATTGTTAAAGTCTATTTTCTTTCTGATTATTTGGACACTACTCTAATCCCTGTGGACGATCTGGTCTTACCTAAAAAGATTATACTGCATACGTGGGTTATACTTTTATTCGTGTGCTTTCATATAATTATCCGGTATTTTTAGTCTTATAAATTTAAAGCTTTTGAACACATCATTACCCAAATGGGTTTTTTTGAGTTTCCACCACATCCCCTCTACCTCGACAATGATCACATGATATTATATGATTGTGCATTCATCCTTCAAAACCTTGCGAAACTTATGAAGGTTGTGACATATGCATCTATATAGAACCTATTTGTTTTCAATATTTGTGCCCACAACTGTGACATAGTTTAAATCACTGCATATTCTAGATGATCTAAAAAGTGTAAACGAAAGTTATACATGAATATTCATATGATAGGAACTCGCTTGATAGGTATTTGTCAATCAAAACCTTTTCGTCAACCCGGTAACAGAACGGTTTGCACTAACCCAATTAGCTGCAATTTGGTATCAAATGTATCTAGTTACATCATAAGGAAAAACAATAAGGTTGTCTAGATAATTAAGATTTCAACGTTTATTACCACGAAGACCCTGAGGAAACCAAGTTTTAATCGGCACACTCCCATCGTTCTCATTCAATTCGAGGACCTGTTAACATAAAGTATAACAGAAGTGTGTTAAGATAAGCTAAAACAAACACACTTGATTTGCTCAACATGGTTATACCTCTAGAAGAATTAATCGACCTAAAAGAAAAAAAAACAAATCCAGTTTTTGGCTGAATAAACAGTGATGATAAGACATATGTAACACTTATCTTTGATATCTTTGTGGTTTAATTAGACGATGTTGTTACAAACCCATGAATAACTCCATCAACTAAAATTCCATCAATGCTGTAACTCCTAAACCTGTTCATTTGCTGCCTATTTTAAAGTGAGTTCATATGCAAGAAGTAACTACAGACCTTTCATATGCAACTAAATTAGGGGTTTTAGTCTGGGTTTATATTCAACCCCATCATTAATACTGCACACTTAATGAGAAAAGTAAGTCTTATTATAATAGATATATATGTTACACAATTATATGCGTGCCCCCTAATTTTATCCGCAAATGAAGTGATCAAAACAGCTATGTGCATTTTTTGACGGTGAACGACAAATTGAAACACATCCCGTTCTCACAGGTAACGAATAATCGTGTGTTACTTACTTCTTTGACAAACCATGTGATTACGGTTTAATTCCTATAGACAGACTATATAGACAAGTAGGAGACATCATGGTCATCGGGAATCCGTAAAAGAGCCAGTTGTCGAACAAAAAATAGACATTGATAATATGAGTTCTAGGGTGGTTAGCATGTGGAGATTCCAAAACCTTTTTTGTTGTTGCAAATAGCCATGAAAGAGCGATGTAAAGTGAAACTGTGGGTCACAAGTTGGTCAAGTAATACTTTTTAGCATGAACATATGGCTTGGAGAGTCCATTTCCGAGTTGTTGACACGTATAGAACATGGTGAAACCACATAACGAGGGAAACCGAAGATAGACGGACTTAGTGACTTTTCGCAAGATTCGGTTATACATAAACTCCTGTTGTTTTGTAGTTATAATTCAAGATTTTGGAAGATTCAGTTATATTTGGTTTGTTGAATAAGATTATTGCTCTTGAGTAAGAAAACCGCAAACGTGCTTGAATTGGAAACGTTTATAAGCAGTATAATTTGTAATGTATATAGCTATGACTTGATAAACTTTCTCATAACCTGATTGTATTTACAACCATGATGGGTTTTATATTTTGTGGTTGTGAAAATTGACCCGTATCTTGGCGGCTCATTGCTTGATTTAAACTCTACTTGTAGATTTACATGTTGGATTCAAACTAAAATCCCGCACTCCGCTATGGAGCGCGGGTTAAAAACCTTGTTAATAATAATAGAGTGAGTTTCTATATTCAAAAAGGGGTGGGAGCACAACTAGTGTCTAGACTCCCATTCAACTTTATGTAAAATTTCAATAAATAAAATTTAATAGTGATAATAATAATAATAAAAATTATATTTTTATTATTATAAAAATATTGGTCGGCCTAGGTAGGGTGTTAAATTACTTGGTGGGCCTGTAAGTGTGGATTTTGATTATAGTAGTGAGCTTGTGATGAAGAGAGTGGCCAAAACCATTGAGCTTATGGATGATGTTGCTAAGATTAATGACCCATAGTGTGAGTTGTTGCTTCTTCGATCCTGTGCGGGTATATCAAAATTATATTTTGCTATGCGCACATGCTCTCCTCGGGTCTTTAAGCGAACCCAACATTCTTTTGATGAGGCTCTTCGTTCTGCTTTGGAGCGTATTGTCACTGCGTCTGGACCTGGATTTGGTGATTGGTAATGGAGGCTTGCCACCTTACCCTTCGCATTCGGGGGGCTTGGTGTCTATTCTGTAGGTGATGTTTTAAATTATGTCTTTCTTGTATCCAGATTGTAGTCTGCTAGCTTGCAGACTAAGCTGCTTCGACATTCGGGTATTGTAGCTTCTGGGCCTGCCTTTGAAGATGCCTTATGTGGTTTTAATGTGAAAATGGAGATTGGCCTTTTGAGTAATCCTACTGAGATCGCTGCCTCCGAACTTATGAAGAAACTGGCAGATATATATTTCACGCGTGTTACTCAAATAGCTAAATCTACTTTTTCCCTATCTACTCGACAAATGGATTTATGGAAGTCTCAAATGGAGGACCATACTTATGACTGGCTTAGGGTGGTTCCGATCTCTGTGTTGGGACAGACTATGAATGGTAAGACTTATCGGTGTGTGTTATGCTATCGGTTGGGTGTTCCCTTATTCTCTGTTTCGAAGCCGTGCTCAACTTGCTCTAGGGTCTTTGTAAGGGATATATATGAAGACCATGCTGTGTTGTGTACTGGTATTATCGGTATTAAACATCGGCATAATGTTGTGCGTGATACCCTTGTCGACATCTGTTTTCGGTCGGGGATTTCAGCTTGTAAAGAAGTTGATATCGGGCTTAGTAACGGGCGTGACAAAACCCTACGTCTAGCTGATATGTTTCTCTACTCATGGGATAAAGGGCTTGATGTGTGTGTGGATCTTACAAGGTCCTCGCCTTTGGCGCAAACTGGGATGGCTGATTTTGAGCCTGGTCGCGCTGTGATTGATGCAGCGAAACGTAAACGCGTCAAGTATGAGGCTAAGTGCGTAAATATTGGATATGGTTTTCTCCCCTTCTCATTCTCTTCTTTTGGGGAATTAGAGGAAGATGCGATAGCCCTTCTAAAGCGAATTCAAAAGTTCTTCGTGACTTAAGATATTGGTGCGCGAGCTGCTTTCACATCTTTAGTAGGGTTACTTTTGCTATAGCTAGAGGATTGGGGGCCCAGATAGTATCCCGGCTCCCTACTAACTTCTTATAAATATTTTGAATTTTTGATAAAGTGAAATAAAAAAAATAAAAAATAATAATAATAATAATAACAATAATAATAACAATAAAGTAATTTATAATAACACTTCTCATTCTATTCTTTTGGAGAACTTGAGAAGGATGTGGTGACCTTACTAAAGAGGATCCGAAAGTTCTCCGTGGCTCAAGACGTTAGGGCACGTGCTGTTGTTTATATTTTTATTAGGATCAGCTTTGCTATTGCTAGAGAAGTGAGGACCCATATAGTATCTCGGCTTCCCTCTAATTTGTTGTAAATATCTTGAGTTTCTTAATAAAGTGATTTATAATAACATTAACAATAATAATAATAATAATAGTAATAATAATAATAATATTCACACATGTTACTCAAACGACTGAATGTACTTTTTCCCTATCTACTCGACAAATGGCTTTATGAAAGTCTCAAATGGAGGACCACGCCTCTGGCTTAGGGTGGTTCTGATCTCTGGGTTGGGACATACTATGAATGGTAGGACTTGTTGGTGTGTGTTATGCTATTAGTTAGGTGTTACCCTACATCTGCTCTGAATCCGTGCTCAGCTTGCTCCAGGGTCTTTATGGTGGATATTTATAGAGACCATGTTGTATCATGTGTTGGTATCATTGGTATTAAACATCGTTATAATGTTGTATGCCATACCCTTGTCGCCATATGTTTTTGATCAGGGATTTCAGCTGGTAAAGAAGTAGATAAAGGGCTTGGTGGAGGGTGGGACAAACCCTTATGTCCAGCTCATATATTGTGTAACACCCCCAAAATCTGGTAGCAGCGGAATGGTAACAATGGGGTGCCACGTCATAGTACAACAAACAAGATATAGGAAACGACCTCAAAGAGACGTTTTTAAATAAGTAACATTCGATGCATTATAAAATATCAGAGTTTTCACATTATGTCCCACATGTTTAAAAGCATCATAAACCTTCAACATTCATTTGTAACACAAAAGCTTCACGATTTCAAAAGATGACATATGTTTTCAAAAGTTAAAGAGCATCGAATGTAAAGAAAACACGGAATCCATCTCCACGATATCCCCACAGCTCCCATCCAAACTTCATACCTTTGGACCTGAAATTAAACATGCTAAAAGTCAACACAATGGTTGAGTGAATTCATAGGTTTATCAATAAAAGAGTGGACCACAAGATTTAAGTAATGGTAGACTAAGAACAAATTCAGTAGTCCAAAACATGTATTATTGCACTAAGCTCATGACCCCGAAACCTTAACTGTCAGTGCCCCAAAATAAATATAGGGCGTCTGCCAAAAATAGCCTACAAGTTTCTCAAAATGTTAAATGCACCATGTCCAACTTGTGACCAAAAATTCCATGTAGGGATTATCAGTCCTGATAGATCTATCCATAACAATTGCGCTCACTACATTAGCAATTAACGGTTCATGATTTGGTAGGAACTTAAATGACAATGCGGTAACTTAGGCAATAATATTCAGGCAATAATTTAGATAGCATACAATTTAAAACACTTGTGTCCATAGTAAAACACGCATGTAATTTCACCCTGTAAAGTTTGTAAAACCAGTAGATGGAAAGAGGGGCTGTGAACTCACCTTGAGTGATTGATTAACAAAGTATATTGATTAACTAATATCATATATAATCCTATATAGCTACATCACCATCTAATTGTGTTTGTGAATTCACATTAATAAAGTAAAAACGTTTATAAATATTACTTTAGTAAACATGGCGTAACTTTCTCGTTTTAAGCCCGTTTTATACGTTCTTTACGTTCACGTTTTTGTATTAAGAAGAGTTATCAAAATATTACATTTTCATATTTTATGTCCTCTGGTGAACAGTACTTTTTACTGTTCATGTACTTTTTTAAAATTATTTTTATAAAATTAATCGTCGTAAACTCATAAATGTTGTATATTATTTGTTTTAACTCCGATTTTAGCGATTCTTTCGAGCACGTCTCCATAATTAAAAGCTTTGTCTAACTAATGTATTTTCCAAAATGTATTTGAGATGAATAGTATTTTTTACTGTTCATAGTTAATATAATTATTTTTATAAACTTTAATTATCGTAAACACAGAATAATCCATAACTCATTTGTTATTAATCGAAAAATTACGATTCTTAATGTTTGGGAATCCTAAAAATACATACTTTCTGTGAAAAATAACCAACCAATTATGTCAGATGTGGTTTGTAATAGTTTTATAAAATTTCTTTTATGAAAGCGTTTATTATCGTATAACTTACAAATGGAGTATCTTCTTCGTTATAAATTGGATTTTCGAGTTTCTTATATATTTGGAATCCAAATGAGATGTAGTATTCTATAAAAATATAAAATGAATGCTTTATATTTCGAATTAAAATAGAATGTTTTGAGATTTTTGTTAAAATGTGATTAAAACTAGTTTTTATAACTTTTTAGTTTAGCAACTTTGTTACAAGTTCTCTACTACACCATATATCACATGTATTACATACTTAAGGTCCTTAGTCCATGATTTGTCCAAATATTTTCCAATATAACAAGATCTACAAGTCCTTATACCACTTTTACTTATAAACGTATTAAGTAATTTTTTTAAACCACTAGTTTATATATATACTTTTTATACATAAACCACACTTGTACAATACTTATATTTCCATTACCACATGATATTAACATCCATATAACATATGTAAAAGTATACCAAATCATAATCAAGTGTAAAAATCCATTTTACAAGTTAATAAGTTTCCTAGATGGTGATTCACTATATAACCATTATATACACATAAAATCATGAATGAAATGAATGTAGGGTTTTTAGATAACCTTAATATGAAGTAAGATGATGAACAATATGATCTAAACCCTAGTTTAGATATTATATCCAAGCTTCCAAGGCAAAGAAACCCTAAATCCAATGAAAATCCTAATCCTAAACCTTTCTTGATTAACCCTTGTAAATGTTAAACCAAGCCTTCAAACCTTCTTGGTATATCTTAGATATGTTATAGGAATACTTGTATGTGTGATAGAATAAAAACTATGGATTATTTAGGAGAGTTTGATTTTGGCCGTGGCCTATAGGAGAGAATGAGTGAGTTTATACTTATGCAAATGAGGTATGTATGTGTTCTTTATCTAGTACATGCCTTATATACTCCAAGGACTAGTCAACGATCATATGTAGAAGTCTTAAGACATATTGGGGGTTTTTAAGGAAGTCTTTAGTCAAGTTAGTTGCCATAGTCTTAGGTTTAATGAGTTTGAGGTTGTACATGGTACTAGTTGGTAAGTTGTGTGCTTCTCATCCCCTAGAGATCACATTTCCACTGAAAATTAGGGCTTAGAATGGACTAGGGATATCTTGGATATTTTGTGGTATAATACTTGTAACATTTGATATTTTATAAGTTGTAGTTTAAACATAAAGGTAAATACTTGTAACATTTAGTGCTTAGTTGGTTCCCTTTATGTATAAATCAGCTACCAAGAGTAACATAGGCGAATTTGTATAAAACTTTGAGCATTGGGTATAAAAATAGGTATTTGTTAAAGCATTGAAAAGTTTTGGTGGTTCCGGGTATGCCTAAATGTATTTAATTGCCAAACGTAAACACTTTACGTAACCAATAAAAATAAAATATAAAAAGTTAATTATTACTTTCGTAAAAATAATATAATGCTTGCTTGACGTAAACTTTAATTTTTTTGATGCCCGATTACGTTGGATTATAATTTTTAGCTTACGCGATTTAATTATATGATAAGAATTAAAAGCAAACACATACGAGACTAAAATAAATAGTGAAATAAATGTCGTCGTAAAATGACCTGAAAACACAAAATTCTATAGTCTCCTCCCATTAGAAGAGCCTTGTCCCCAAGGCTCAAGTCATGACACTTGACGAAGGGACGGGTTTAGAGAAGAGATACGAATACTTCCTTTGAAATTGGTCCCCACGCTCCCATGTAAACTCAGGACCTTGCCGAGAGTTCCAACGAACTTTGACTAATAGGATTCTTCTTCGCTTTAGCTTTTTCACATCTTGTTCCACGATCTCAATTGGCTCTTTGACAAAACGCAGATTTTCATCAATCTCGATCTCTTCCAAAGGCACTTGAACATCTGGCTTAGCCAAGCACTTCTTGAGGTTTGACACATGAAACGTGTCGTGGATACAGCTCAGCTCCTGGGGTAACTTCAGCCGATAAGCTACCGGTCCAACACACTCTACTATTTCAAACGGTCCCATATATCATGGTGCCAGCTTTCCTTTCTTACCAAATCATACCACTCCCTTCCATGGAGATACCTTTAGTAACACCCGGTCTCCAACTTTGAATTCAAGAGTCTTACGCCTCTTATCAGCATAGCTTTTCTAGCGACTCTTTGCCGTTTTCAACCTTTCCTTAATCTGAATAATCTTTTTTGTCATTTCTTGCCCAATTTCTGGTCCAATAAGCTGATTTTCTCCCACTTCAGTCCATATCATGGGGGATCTACACTTTCGCCTGTACAGAGCCTCGAATGGTGCGCACTTAATGCTCGTATGGTAACTGTTATAAAAAGAAAACTCAACCAACTGGAGATGAGTATCCCAACTGCCACCAAAATCCATAACACAAGCTCGGAGCATATCCTCTAGTGTCTTAATAGTACACTCACTCTGACCGTCGGTCTAAGGGTGGTAAGCCGTGCTCATGTCTAGTCTTGTACCCAACGCCTCCTAAAGAGCTTGCCATAAGTGTGACACAAATCGACCATCACAGTCTGAAATGATTGACACTGGTACACCATGTCTCGCTACAATCTCATTAATATAAATCCTTGCTAACTTCTCCGTTTTGTAGTCTTTACGGATAGGTAGGAAATGAGCCGACTTGGTTAATCTATCCATAATGACCCAAATTGCATCATACCCACTGCTGCTTTTAGGAAACTTTGTGACTAAGTCCATTGTTATATTCTCCCATTTCCACTCAGAAATTTCTGGTTGCTGAAGTAATCCTGAGGGTTTCTGATGTTCGGCTTTAATCTTAGAACACGTAAGACACCTGCTAACATACTCAGCAATGTTTCTCTTCATACCAGGCCACCAATACAAGTCTCTTAAATCATAATACATCTTATCCGCACCCAGATGTACTGAATATCTAGAAGTATGAGCTTTATCCATAATCAATTTCCTTACACCACCAATAGATGAAATCCAGATACCATCAAAGAAGTAAATTCCACCATCATCTCGTTGCTCAAAGTGTGTTTCTAATCCTCTTAGCCATTCACCTGGGGCTTTGAGATCCTTAGAAGCTTCGCCTTGTGCTTCCAAAATCTTAGTCTTAAGTATAGAATGGATACTAATACTCATAGCACGTACTCGCCTTGGCTTGAGCCTTTATTTTCTACTCAAGGCACCTGCCACCACATTTACCTTGCCTGGGTGGTATTTGATCTTACATTCGTAGTCACTGAGCAGCTCGATCCACCGCCTTTGGCGCATATTCAACTCTCTCTGGTCAAAGATGTACTGGAGACTCTTATGGTCAGTGTAGATAACACTTTTCGTCCCATAAAGATAATGTCTCCAGATTTTAAGGGCGAACACTACCGCACCCAATTCCAGGTCATGGGTGGTATAATTTTTCTCATGTATCTTTAACTATCTTGACGCATACGCTATCACTTTGCCCCGCTGCATCAGCACGCACCCAAAACCTTGTTTCAATGCATCATAATAGACCACAAAGTCGTTTGGTCCATCGGGGAGTGCTAACACTGGAGCATTGCATAGCTTCTCCTTCAGAATGCGGAAAGCTTCATCTTGCTTATTGCCCCACACCTATGTCTTATCCTTTTGAGTCAACAGGGTGAGAGGCTTGGCGATCTTGGAGAAATTCTCGATAAATCTTCGGTAGTAACCCAACAATCTTAAAAATGAACGAATTTTAGTTGGCGATTCAGGGGTCTTCCAGTTCTTGACCGACTCAACCTTGCTAGGATCCATGTGGATACCATCACGGTTGACCACATGTCCTAGGAACTGGACTTCTTTCAACCAAAATTCACACCTTTAAAATTTGGCGTATAACTTCTCCTTCTTGAGTAAGTCTAAGATCGTCTTCAGCTGGACTTCATGTTCTTCTTCTGACTTTGAGTAGATTAAGATGTCATCAATGAACACAATTATGAATTTGTCCAAATACGGCTTGTAGACGCGGTTCATTAAGTCCATAAATATTGCTGGTGTGTTTGTCAGCCCAAACGGCATAACTGTGAATTCAAAATGCCCATATTGGGTTCTAAATGTGGTCTTCGGTATATCTTCCTCTCGAACTCTTAACTGATGATATCCTAAATGAAGATATATCTTGGAGAAACAACACGCACCTTGTAATTGATCAAACAAGTCATCAATTCTGGGGAGAGGATAGCGGTTCTTTATAGTCAACTTATTTAATTCCCTATAGTCAATACACTTTCTCACTGCACCATCTTTCTTCTTGACAAAAAGCACTAGTGCTCCCTAGGGTGAGTGACTTGGTCGAATAAAACCCTTTTCTTGAAGCTCCTTTAGCTGGTTCGACAACTCTGACGTCTCTGACAGAGCTAATCGGTATGGCGATTTCATAACTAGCGACGCGCCTGGGATCAGATCGATGCGAAATTCTATCTCTTGCACAGGATGTAAACCTGACAGATCATCAAGAAATACCTCAGGGAAGTCTCGAACAACATGGATGTCATCAAGCTTCTTCTCATCGGCCTTGATACATGCAAGTGATCCAGGATCCTTTTCTGGCCTCTCGCCTTGGACTTCAAGAATCTCGCCGTTTGGAAGAGGAATACGGACAATCTTTTCATAACAATCTATGATAGCTCGGTGGTATGACAACCAATCCATGCCAACAATGACATCAAAACTTCCTAGTCGGGTTGGGAGTAGGTCAATTTTGAAACAATGGTTATACAAAGCTAAGGTACAACCTCGTAAAACAATGTTGGTACTAACTACCTTTCCATCTGCTAACTCTACTTCATAACTAGTATTTAAAGTGGTTGGGGCAATATCAATAAAAGGTGTAAACGCAGAAGATACAAAACTCTTCTCAACACCAGAATAAAAGAGGATACAAGCGTAGTGATCATTAAGAAGAAACGTATCCGTGACCACATTCGGATTCTGCTACGGATTTTCAACCACCACATAAGCTCTCCCACGAGCTATCTTATTTTGCTAGTTCCTTCCTTTTGGACACTTGTCCTTGTAATGTCCCTTTTCACCGCATCCATAATAAGTCACATCCTAAAGGGGGTAACTCCAGCACCTGGAACCCTAGCTCTGCAGTCTTTCTCCTGATGACCAGTTCTTTGGCACCTCCGACACTTTGGAGGTCATTGTCCATTATGGTGAGAGTTGCAACGGTTTCACCTTAGTAGATTTCTAGCATAACCCTTACCCTTAGTTGTGGCTGCAGCATAGGCCCTGGCAGTTTCCTGCCTCCTGTTTTGTTGTTGGTGATGGTTTTTGTTTTAGTTGCGGTTGTTGTTGTTGTTGGGGTTATTGATGGTGTTTATTTAGTGGTCTTCCCATTTCCTTTTATTACTTTCACCAATTCTAGCAGTCTTACCCTGAACTGCTTGCTCTACCAGTTCACGGGCCATGTTGATGGCATCATGCAGAGTTGTAGGCTTTGAAGAAGTGAGATTTCCTTTGATTCTTTCATGAAACCCATGAATGTACTTTTCAATCTTCTTCTTTTCAGTGGACACCAATTCAGGACACATCAAAACCAGTTCGTGGAAGCGATTGCTGTAAACCTCGATATCATCTCCTTTTAGAGTCAGAGTCTAAAGTTCTTGTTCCATCTTTTGGATTTCGGTTGCTGGGTAGTATTCCGTAGTCATCATCATCCTGAATTTAGTCTAGGGAATACGGTTAGCATTAACGAGCCCTAGGGTGTGCACATTCCCATTCCACCATATTAATGCACGACCCTCGAAAGTACTAGCAGCAAACATAACTTTATCTTCTTTGGCACACTTGCAAATTTCAAACACTTGCTCCACTTTCTCTATCCAATACGTTATACTAACAACACCCTCCGTTCCATTAAAAGAGTGAGGCTTTCCATTCATAAAAGTCTTGTGTGAACAACCCTGCACATTCACAGTTCCTCCAGCATTCCCAGTGTTTCCTCCTGAACTTCTAGCACTATCTAAATTAGCCCTAGACTTTTCGTATTCTTCAATAGCTTTAGCCATAAGTTTTTCCACTAACCTCTTAACTGATTTCTTCTTCAATCTTCTGGGCAACATGATTCTGTCAACAATACGAGTACAAAATTTGTTAAGAATTTGTAAGAGCATGTCGAGTCGAGGTACATAATAATAATGGAGAAAATAGGATATAAGAATATTATAATACTTATGAATTTATCATCAATACAGTATGCAATTCTATAATGAATCCACATAGCCACAAGATTAAATTTCACAATGATAGTTATTTTAAACAATTACAAAATTAAATTTTTATAATTTAAACGGTGATGCTTTTATAAATAAACATCATTAATCAGAATGATCAATATTTATATAATCGACCGATACGAATGAATAGTAATACGCTAGAAGATAGATGTAAGGGATCGAAATTAAACCCAAGTATTATATATAAAATTATATAATACAATAATGATAATCAGAAGAGTAAGTAAGGATCGGGGAATACGCGCGCGTGTATATTGGATAAGTGATGAAGGATTCTGCATTTTGAAAATGAAAGAAAAGAAAATCTTTAAAATTTTTAGCTATAGACTAGGTTTTGAAAATGACCCAGTTCCCTATAACCATGGCTCTTAATACCAATCTGTAACACCCCCAAAATTTGGTAGCAGCGGAATGGTAATAATGGGGTGCCACGTCATAGTACAACAAATAAGATATAGAAAATGACCTTAAAGGGATGTTTTTAAATAAGTAACATTCAATGCATTATAAAATATCAGAGTTTTCACATTAGGCCCCACATGTTTAAAAGCATCATAAACCTTCAACATGCATTTGTAACATAAAAGCTTCACGATTTCAAAAGATGACATATGTTTTCAAAAGTTAAAGAGTGCATCGAATTTAAAGAAAACACAGAATCCATGTTCATGATATTTCTGCAGCTCCCATCTAAACTTCATACCTTTAGACCTGAAATTAAACATGCTAAAAGTCAACATAATGGTTGAGTGAATTCACAGGTTTATCAATAAATGAGTGGACCACAAGATTTATGTAATGATAGACTATGAAACAAATTCAGTAGTCCAAAACATGTATTATTGCATTAAGCTCATGACCCCAAAACCTTAACTGTCAGTGCCCTATAATAAATATAGGATGTCTGCCAAAACAGCCTACAAGTTCCTCAAAATGTTAAATGCACCATGGCCAACTTGTGACCAGAAATTCTATGTGGGGATTGTCAGTCCCGATAGATCTATCCATAACACTTGCGCTCACTACATTAGCAATTAACGGTTCATGATTTGATAGGGACTTAAATGGCAATGCGGTAACTTAGGCAATAATATTCAGGCAATAATCTGGATAGCATACAATTTAAAACACTTGTGTCCATTGTAAAACAAGCATCTAATTTCACCCCGTAGAATTTGTAAAACTAGTAGATCGAAAGAAGGGCTAGGAACTCACCTTGAGTGATTCATTAACAAAGTATATCAGAAAATGCGTCGGTTAAACGCCTGAATGCAACCTAATTAATTATAGGTCGTATAAGCACTAAGCACCTTGATTAACTAATACCATATATAATTCTATATAGCTACATCACCATCTAGTTGTTTTTGTGAAATCACATTTATAAAGTAAAAACATTTATAAATATTACTTTAGTAAAATGGCGTAACTTTCCCGTTTTAAGCTCGTTTTGTACGTTCTTTACGTCCACGTTTTCGTATTAAGACGAGTATCAAAATATTACATTTTCATATTTTAAGTCCTCTGGTGAACAGTACTTTTTATTGTTCATATACTTTTATAAAATTATTTTTATAAAATTAATCGTCGTAAACTCGTAAATGTCGTATCTTATTCGTTTTAACTCCGATTTTACCGATTCTTTCGAGCACGTCTCCATAAATAAAAGTTTTATCTAACTAATGTATTTTCAAAAATGTATCTGAGATGAATAGTGATTTTTACTATTTATAGTTTATATAATTATTTTTATAAACTTTAATTATTGTAAACACGGAAAAATCTATAACTCTTTCGTTATTGATCAAAAAATTATGACTCTTAATGTTTTGGAATCCTTAAGATACATACTTTATGTGAAAAATAACCAACTATTTATATCAGATGTGGCTTGTAATAGTTTGTATAAAAATTCTTTTATAAAAGCGTTTATTGTCGTATAACTTACAAATGGCGTATCTTCTTCGTTATAAATCAAATTTTCAAGTTCCTTACATATTTGGAATCCTCATGAGATGTAGTATTCTATAAAAATATAAAATGAATGCTTTATATTTTGAATTAAAACAAAATGTTTTGAGGTTTTTATTAAAATGTGATTAAAACTAGTTTTTATAAGTTTTTAGTTTAGCAACTTTGTTACAAGTCCTCTACTGTACCATATATCACATGTCTTACATACTTAAGGTCCTTAGTCCTTGATTTGTCCAAATATTATCCAAGATAACAAGATCCACAAGTCCTTATACCACTTTTACTTATAAACGTATTAAGTAACTTTTTAAACCACTAGTTTTTATATATACCTTTTATACATAAACCACACTTATACTTTACTTATATTTCTATTCGCACATGATATTAACATCCATATAAAATATGTAAAAGTATACCAAATCATAATCAAGTGTAAAAATCCATTTTACCAGTTAATAAGTTTCCTAGATAGTGATTCACTATATAACCATTATATACACATAAAATCATGAATGAAATGAATGTAGGGTTTTTAGATAACCTTAATATGAAGTAGGATGATAAACAATGATCTAAACCCTAGTTTAGATATTATACCCAAGCTTCCAAGGAAAAGAAACCCTAAATCCAATGAAAACCCTAATCCTAAACCTTTCTTGATTAACCCTTGTAAATGCTAAACCAAGCCTTCAAACCTTCTTAGTATATCTTAGATATGTTGTAGGAATACTTGTATGTATGATAGAATAAACATTATGAATTATTTAGGGGAGTTTGGTTTTGGCCGTGGCCTATAGGAGAGAAAGGGATAGAATGAGTGAGTTTTTACTTATGCAAATGAGGTGTGTGTGTGTGTGTTCTTTATCTAGTGCATGCCTTATATACTCCAAGGACTAGTCAAAGATCATATGTAGAAGTCTTAAGACATATTGAGGGTTTTAAGGAAGTCTTTGGTCAAGTTACTTGCCATAGTCTCAAGTTTAATAAGTTTGAGGTTGTACATGGTACTACTTGGTAAGTTGTGTGCTTCTTGTCCTCTAGGGATCACATTTCCACTAAAAATTAGGGCTTAGAATGGACTAGGGATATCTTGGATATTTTGTGGTATAATACTTGTAACATGTGATATTTTAAAAGTTGTAGTTTAAACATAAAGGTGAATACTTGTAACATTTAGTGCTTAGTTGGTTCCCTTTATGTACAAATCAGCTACCATGAGTAACATAGGTGAATTTCTATAAAACTTTGATCATTGGGTATAAAAATAGGTATTCTTTGAAGCGTAGAAAAGTTTTGGTGGTTCCGGGTATGCCTAAATGTATTTAATTGCGAAACGTAAACACTTTACGTAACCAATAAAAATAAAATATAAAAGGCTAATTATTACTTTCGTAAAAATAATACAATGCTTGCTTGACATAAACTTTAATTTGTTTGATGCCTGATTACGTTGAATGATAATTTTTAGCCCACGCGATTTAATTATATGATAAGAATTAAAAGCAAACGCGTACGAGACTAAAATAAATAGTGAAATAAATGTCGTCGTAAAATGACCTGAAAACACGAAAAGCTACATATTGCTCTACTCGTGGGATGTAGGACTTGATGTATGTGTAGATTTGACAAGGTCATCGTTGCTGACACAAATGGGAATTGTTGATTTTGTGTCGGGTAGTGCGGTGATTGAGGTCGCATAACGTAAACGCGTCAAGTATGAGGCTAAGTGCACGGATACTAGATACGGTTTTCTCCGATTCTCATTCTCTTCATTTGGAGAACTTAAGAATGATGCGGTGACCTTACTGAAGCTGATCTAAAGTTCTTCGTGCCTCAAGACATTGGGCACGTGCTGTTGTTTACAATTTTAGTAGGATCAGCTTTGCGATAGCTAGAAGAGTGGGACCCACATAGTATCTCAGCTTCCCGCTAATTTATTGAAAATATCATGAATCATAAAACTGATGTATAATAATAATAATAATAATAATAATTTCTTGACCTTTGCATAGTGTTAAACTACTAGGTGGGCCTGCCAGTGCGGATTTTGTTTTTAGTAGTGAGCTTGTGATGAAGAGGGTTGCCAAATCCATTGAGTTTATGGATGTTGTTGCTAAGATTAATGACTCTCAATGCAAGTTTCTCCTCCTACGTGCTTGTGCTGGTATATCAAAACTATATTTTGCTATGCGCACATGTCCTCCCCGGGTCTTTGAGCGGGCTCAGCATTCTTTTGATGCGGCTCTTCATTTTGCTTTGGAGCGTATTGTTACTGCTTCTAGCCATGTATTTAGTGATTGGCAGTGGAGACTCTCCACCTTACCCTTTTCATTTGGGGGGGGGCTTGGTATCTATTCTACAGGTGATGTTTTGAACTATGCATTTCTTACGTCTAGACTCCAAGTTGTTGGTTTGCAAACTAAACTGCTCTGACATTCTGATATTGTAACTTCTGGATCTGCTTTTTATAATGCATTAAGTGATCTTAAACCAAAAATGAAGATTTATCTTTCGAGTAATTCAAGTGAGGTCGCTGCCACCAAACTCATGAAAAAACTGGCAAATATATATTTCACATGTGTTACTCAAATGGTCGAATCTACTTTTTCCCTATATACTTGACAAATGAATTTATGGAAGTCTCAAATGGAGTATCATACTTCTGACTGGCTTAGGGTGGTTTCGATCTCTAGGTTAGGATGAACTATGAATGGTAGGACTTACCGGTATGTGTTATGCTATCGGTTGGGTGTTCCCTTATTCTCTATTCCAAAGTCATGCTCAGCTTGCTCCAGGGTCTTTGCGGTAGATATTTATGAAGATGATGTTGTGTCGTGTGCTGGTATTGTTGGTATCAAATATACACATAGCATTGTGCGTGGCACCCTTGTCGACATCTGTTTCCGGTCTCGGATTTCAGCTGGTAAAGAAGTTGATATTAGGCTTGGTGGAGGGCGGGACAAATCCTTACGTCCAGCTGACATGTTGCTCTACTCATGGGATGGATGGCTTGATGCATGTGTGGATCTAACAGGTTCATCGCACTTGATGCAAACGGGATGACTGGTTTTGCAACGGGACTGGTGGTGATTGAGGTTGCACAACGTAAACGTGTCAAGTATGAAGCTAAATATACAGATATCAAATATGGTTTTCTCCCTTCTCATTCTCTTCTTTTGGGGAACTTGAGAAGGATGTAGTGACCTTACTGAAGCAGATTCAAAGATTCCCCATGAGTTAAGACATTGGGGCACGCGGTGTTGATTACATTTTTAGGCTTTGCTATCGCTAGAGGAGTGGGGGCCCAAATAGTATCTCGGCTTTCCACTAATTTCTTGTAAATATCATAAATTTTTAATAAAAGTGATGTTATAATAAATAATAATAATAATAGTACCAACACCAGCACCAGCACTAGCACCAGCACCAGCACTAGCACCAGCACCAGCACTAGCACCAGCACCAGAACCAGCACCAGAACCAGCACCAGAACTAGAACCAGCACCAACACCAACATGAAGCTAAATGTATAAATATCGGATATGGTTTTCTCCCCTTCTCATTCTCTTCTTTTGGGGAACTTGAAAAGGATGCAGTGACCTTACTGGAGCAGATCTGAAGATTCTTCGTGTCTCAAGACATTGGGGCACGCGTTGCTATTTACATTTTTAGGCTTTCCTATCGCTAGAGGAGTAGGGCCCAGATAAATCTCGGCTTCCTACTAATTTCTTGAATCATTAATTTTTATTAAAAGTGATGTTATAATAATAATAATAATAATAACACTATTAACACTACTAAAACTACTAACACTACTAACAAACACTACTAACAACACTACTAACAACACTAACACTACTACCAACACCACCAACACCAACACCAACACCAACACCAACACCAACACCAACACCAACACCAACACCAACACCAACACCAACACTAAACACTAAACACTAAAAACCCTAACACTAACACTAAACACTAACACTAACACTAACACTAACATGAAGCTATGACCTGGACAAGACTCATGTCTGAGTAACTTGTTTTACCGGTAACTTTGATTGAATAAAATGGATCAACTCCGGAACATCTTCTAATTGTTGTTTACAGAATGACATGCCCTGGGGGGGGGGGTGGCCCCCCCCCCCCCCCCCCCCCCCCCCCCACCCCCCCACCCCCCCCCCCACAAGTGACCCCACCCGCCCCCCCGAATGACATGCTTCTCTTCTCAACCTTTAATTTTTAGGTACCTAAAGAAAAGTAGTAAAATCTCTTGTTTTAACAAAAGAACTACTGCAGGGCCAAAGACCTAGCTCAAATTTGAAATTTATCAAGAAATCATGCAATGATTTTGTAACATTTCTCAAATTCAGGTCATTTTAAGACTCCTATTATTCGTCACTATTTATTTTGGTCCGATACGCATTTACTTTTAAATTAACTTTTAAGCTAGATCACGTAGACTATAAATAATCATTTAACATAAACGGTCACCAAACAAATTAAGGTTTACGTCAAACAAGTGTTATCTAATTAGTAAGAAGATAATTATTAACTTCACATATTTTTTTATTGGTCACGTAAGAGGCTTACGTTTCGCAATAAAATACATTTAGACACACCCCGAAAATACCTAGACTTACCTAGACTCAAACCAATACCCACTTTTAAACCTTAAACACAAAATTAAATCAAATCTTGTGTTAATACCCCACTAGGGCCGATTATGGGAAACATAAGCATCTAGAAATCCTTAAAAATCTTGCTAAGTACATGTACATCTAGGTTTTAATTAAGGATTGTACTTAATGTTCCTAGTAAGCTAATGCCCATTGGATAAAGACCATTTGACTTCTCCTTTGCCCTCTATGACGCGGCAACATGCATGTATGTACACAAATCCTTAAGATTTCCACAATCTTGGTAAATCTTGTACCAAAATCCTTGTAATTAAGAATGGTACTTAGTTGTATCAACAAAACAATGTGTGATTAACCAAAACCACAAAACCACTAGGATTAGGGCATGGTTTGGTTTGTTTGTATGACTAGGAGATGTAACTAAGTACCTTGCCTATAAATACACACACACATTTACCCTTTGACACTCTTATAACTCATAAACACTCAAACAAGAAAACAATACTAGTTCTCTCTTGTCTCGGGCTATAAGACGCAAACAGACACTCTTACCGTCTCATTTGAACCTACAAACAACACAAGGGTTTCTATACAAGTGCATAAGGAGGTACACGAGCCAAGGGTTGGTGTACATTGGGTTATTTCAATTAGGTATACATTGGGTTAGCACTCTACACGTCCAAACTCGTCAACTAATACTCTAGGACCCTTTGTAAGTCAAGTTCGAGCTTATATTCTTTGCATTTTAAATGGTTTCTTAGTTGCTAGACATTGTGTCACGTAAGTAGTGCACTAAAGCAAACCCATGCGTGTCAACGTATACATAAACGTTTATATAGGACTTGTGTGGTGATACATATGTTAAGGAACATGTACAAAATGATTAAATGGCAAGCTAAGTATCAAACGTATTCGTTTACATGCAAATGTAAACACCAATACGAACCTTTACTCTTAGACACGAATATTTCATAAACTGCACGTAAACTTTTAAAGGCAATGGAATAGCATGGCTAGGGAAGGGTATACAAAGTTAATAAACGTTTGCATGTGTTATACGACCTTTATCTAAGCTAAACAAGCTTAAATATGTTGCTAGAACTAGTACCGACCCATATATGTTGTTAGAAGAGTAAATGGACCACTAATGGGCCCAACAGCCCGTTAGTGGAGACCCATCGCTTATTGATAAGCTCATTTGAGCTTATTGTTGGACAAATGGCTTATTACACTCAAGTATAGCAAGCATGCATGAAGTAAACCTCTAACGGGCCTATTTAGCCCAATAGCCACGTACGACTCAAAACAAGCCCAACAGGCCTGGCTTATGGGTCCACAGTTTTATAATAAGCACCTTGGGCTTATTGGAAAAGTATAAAGTGCTTATCTGATTCAAATAGACCCTAAGGTACCTTAACATGTGTTAGAAAACCAAATGGACCCTTAATGGACTTGTTAGCCCATTACCAAGTCCAAACGTGAACCCATAAGCCACAATAAGCTCAAACAGCTTATTTGTGAGCTTATTCAGTTTAATGAAGCTTAATGGACTTGGAAAATGTTAATGAACCTCAATGTACCAAGCCTAAATAATTGAAATGCTTTTCGGGTTCTTATTGGGCCAAAAAGCCCATTAACGAGCTTAATTGCTTATTGAATAAGCCAAACATAAAAACAAACCCAATGATGCTTAATAAGTCTAGAAAATAAGTTGTATAATGTATGAAACCTTTTACAAACTCTTTTTTTGGTTTGAGTTATTGGGCTAACGTGCCCATCAAGCTCAAATACGCTCACCCGAGCTTAATTTTCAGCCAAACAGTTTTAATAAGATTAAATGAGCATTAATGAGGGCTTGTGTGCCTTTGAAAACTAAATTGGACCTTTAAATATCTTATTGGACCTTAATGGACCCAATAAGGTCCAATAAGCATAAATAAGCTGAAGACAGCTTATGTAGCTTATTGGAGTAAATAAAACCTAATGCCACTTGTTAGAACTGAATCGGGCTTAAAATGTAACTTTTTACAAGTTAAGGGACTAAATGTGTAAACTTGGGGGTTAAAACTGTCAAACTATTTTCTAATAAAGTCTAGGGGCTGTTTTGACATTTCTAAATCTTAAGGGGCTGTTTGAAATATATAAGGACCTAAAGTGTAATTTTTGTAAAGTCAAAGGACTAAAAGTGACAATTTGAAAAGTTAGGGGTTAAAAGTGAAATTTAACCAAACCTAAATAAAAGGACTAAGTTGTCAAACTTAAAAACTTAAAAGTATGTTATAAAACTTAAATGATTTTATAAATACTTGAAGTGTCGGACTGGACTTAATATAATAAAAGTATTATAGTATTTAAAGTCAAGGTTTATCGGTGTATAAACTATCAGGTTAATAAATGTATATTTATTAACGGTATCTATCCTTAGTCGTATACCTTCCAAAGAGCCATCAAGTGAATACAAATACAATAAACATCTGCACCACCACACAAGTGATAACAATATATATAAACTAACAAGATATTGTAGTTTATACATTAAGTCATTAGCCTAAACTTGTAGACTAAGACTGGCCGTATTTACTTAGGTATTTGACGGTGTGATTCATTTGCCGTACTTGGATATATTATCATTTTTAGAGGACTATTTACTAAGGTGAGTTCATAGCCCTATGTTTTACAATTATTTAAATGATTTACACCTTTGGGGTGAGAACATGCTTTGTTTTACAAATTGGACGCAAGTGTACATTTTATACTATGATTACGTGTTTGCCTAAGTAGCGATAACCCACTGAGCCCTTTTATCATGAACTGTCAATTGCTAGATTGCGAGCGCGAATGTTATAAATAGATCTATTTGGGATTGACGTCCCCGTTTGGGTGAGTAGCGGGTTAGAACATCATTCAGGGGCATTCATTGGCAAATTTATTGCATCCATATACGTCGAGCTTTGGTGTCATGAGCTTAGGAAACTGTAATTACTTTTTTTGATGTTTGCATCTGTTGTTTAATCATACACTTGGAAATCTTGCGGTCCTACAATTGATTTACATAAACCTATGAATTTACCAACTTTATGTTGACGTTTTAAGCATGTTTTTCTCAGGTCAATAGGGCACGAGGTGCCAAGATACATTGGGGGTCACTCTGTGGAGAGTCAATATTAAAGATTTGGGGCATATTACATTTGGGACATTACATTTGTTATAAACTGAAATCTTTACTTATGTTGTCAAACAATTTGAAGCCACGAGCTTATGTAATGAACAAGTATTTTGTTAAATCCAATGTATCTTTTTAAACGACACGTTTAGTGGTCGTTCTCATATCTTGTGCTATTGATCTATGAAGTAACGCCCTCGGATATTCAACATTCCGCTGCTACCCAGATTTGGGGGTGTTACAGATTGGTATCAGAGCCAAGGTTATAGAGAACCAGGTCAAAAGTTTTTGTCTGGACTATAACCATTTTCAAACACTGCTTTCACAAATGGGATTTGCACGGGACATACATACATTACTTGTTTGCATCTAATATACATGCTTACATGATATACACTGTTTTAGCATTAGTAGTTTACTAAGTGCTTGCATGATTGATATATGCGTATATAAATTATACTACGTATATTACTATAAGACTCTTATAATTAAAACTTATAGACATAACATACCGATTCTGAGCCAGGCAGGGTCTTCTGGGGAGCCGATGAGGAGATATCTGACGGAGGTTCTCCACGAGTCATTGTATACAGATACGATGGACTCTCGATGCAGCCGGTAGCCCCACCATCACCGGATTACATACCAGACCCAGAGGAGCCACAAAAATTGCCAGTTCCTCAGGACAAGGATGAGCGTGAGCCTATGTTCATACAGGCACATGATCCTGACTACGTGCCAGAGCCTGTGTACCCTAAGTATATACCATTGGAGGATGAGCATGTGGTCTTGGCTGAGGAGCAGCCATTACCTCCTGTTGATTCACCCATTGCTGAGTCACCAGGGTATGTTGCTGAGTCAGATCCCGAGGAGGATCTAGAGGAGTATAAGGATGATGAGACAGAGGATGGTTCGGTTGACTATCCTATGGACGAGGGAGATGATGATGACGGTGATTCATCTGGGGATGATGCCGATGATGAGGATGAGGATGATGATGATGAGGAGGAGGAGGAGCACTTAGCTCTGGCCGACTCTGCTATTGTTGTACCTACTGTTGAGCCTGTTTCCCCACCTGAGGGAACAGAGCCTGTTATACCACCACCCTCCAATGACATTTCTACCACTAGAGCTAGGATCACTGTCCGGCTTCAGGCTTTCATATCCCTTCCACCAGAGGCAGAGGTTGAGAGACTTCTAGCCATGACTACTCCATCACCATCACCACCTATCTCACTATTACCACCCTCTGCAAGAGAGCGTCTTGCTAGGTGCACGGCCCTACCTGGACATTCATTACCACTACCTGTGCAATCACTATTACTACCATCATTTGGGTGTCCAACCCAAATCCAGACACCCAGGATAGCATCCACTCAGGCCATTATTGATGTAGTTACTTTCGCATTACCATCACCTCCACTACCACCATTACCACCATCTCTATACATACCACCACCGGTTGACCGTAGGGATGATGTTCCCGAGTCTAAGCTGCCACCTCGCAAGAGGTTGTGTTTGTCCACTCTAGACTCCAGATATGAGATCGGAGAGAGTTCTACTGCCAGACCTACTAGAGGTCGAGGGGTAGATTATGGGTTTGTCAGCACCGTAGATGCTAAAGCGAGATGGTAGGGTATTAGTGAGGTTGGGTATGGTATTAGGGATACTTGGGTACATCCGGCAGAGGCAGTTCTTGAGATAGCACCTATGACCGTGGGAGAGTTCAATACTAGGGTTACAGAGCTTGCTGAGCTCCATGAGCGTGATACACATGACTTGTATGCTTTATTAGAGGATGGTCAGGATGGTAGGACTCATATATCACAGCGAGTCGCTATGGACTCACAGCGGGTTAATTTACTTATGGGGGATAAGATAACTCTCTAGGAGACAAAATGGGTTGTGGAGGAGGAGGCCTATGCTTCCTGAGAGGCTTGGGCTCACTTGATAAGATTGAGTCAGGCGACCCATCGGGAGCTTTAGACCCATCGTGATCATGTGTATGCATACGAGACCCATATCCAAGCACATCAGGCATAGCTACAGCTGCAGAGTACTCTTATTCAGACACATCACTAGGTATATGAGACTCATTTCCAGATGCAGCAGGCTGAGATGGCAGCGCTTCAAGAGTCTGATCGTAGGTGTCAGGCACAAATGGCAGAGACTCTCTGAGTGATGAAAGACATGAGGCGAGAGATAAGTGACATGCATGCCGAGTTGCTAGCACATCGAGAGCAGCAAAGGAGAGCTAGACAGCCAGGACCAGATGCTAGGATTCCAGATCACCAGGATGCTTCTAGGGATGCTGACAGTCACATCTAGCGGTTTATGTTATTTTTTTTCTTTCTTGCTAGGTTATTGTATAGGCATGTTAAGTATTAGGGGTTTTCCCCGCTAGCATAGCCTTAGATCTTTTTGTATTGTATTTTGTATACCAACAACTATTTCATGTAAAATTTTCCAAGTTATAAATGAAATAGATGTGTTTATGTTATATATCTCTCTTGTGTTGTTGTCTCATCTATACATTATTATATTCTGTCATGATTATAACCTCACATTTTGTCTTTTGTGATCTAGACAAATCATGGCACCTACGACCAGACGAGGACAGAATACCCCTACTAGCAACACTAACCCAAACAACATGACTCCAGAATCCGTCCAAGCTATGATTGATCAAGCTCTTCAGCAAAACTCCACCAATGGAGACGCAAGCCATAGTTTGTACATGGATGACCGAAGGAATGTGCAAACTGTACGCCCTTGTTTTTGCGTTGACTTCATGAAATGCCAACCTTTGAACTTCAAAGGGACTGAAGGCGTAGTCGGTTTAACTCGATAGATTGAAAAGATGAAGTCAGTCTTCAATATCAGTGGTTGTGCTATTGAAAATCATGTTAAGTTTGCCACTTGCACTCTGTTAGGTGCTGCTTTAACTTGGTGGAATGGTTAGATAAGAACCTTAGGTCCTAAAGCATAATCAATGACTTGGTAGGTACTCAAGAAAAAGATGATGGACAAGTATTATCCGTAGGGTGAAATCAAGAAACTAGAAATTGAGTTGTGGAACCTAAAGGTCAAAGGGAACGATGTTCCAACATACACTGAATGTTTCCAAGAGCTAACCCTGATATGTACCAAGTTTATTGCCAATGAAACCAAGAAGGTTGACAAGTACATCAGTGGACTTCCTGACAACATTTATGGGAATGTCAAATCTGCCAGACCCAAGACGTTGGATAAGACTATTGAGTTGGCCAACGACTTGATGGATCAGAAGCTCCGCACCTACGCGAAAAGGCAGTCTGACAACAAAAGGAAGACTGATGATTCATCCAGAAACAACCATGGTCACCAACAACAACCCTTTAAGAGGCAGAATGTCGCCAAGGTCTACCATATGGGGACATGTGAAAAGAAGCCATATGAAGGAAATTTTCCCAAGTGCACCAAGTGCCATTCTCACCATAATGGCCTGTGTACTCAGAAGTGCAACAAGGTAGGGCACTTTGCCCACGATTGCAGGAGTTTTGGCAACACAAATGTTACTAATACTCAGAAGGGCAATGGGGAAAATCCCAAGGGGAATGGTTGTTTTGAATGTGGAGCTCCAGGACATTTCAAGAGAGATTGTCCAAAGTTGAAGAATAAGGATGGAGGAAATGGGAGTGCACAAGGCTGGGTGTATGTAGTTGGGAATGCAGAGAAGTGAGGGAATGCATTGGGAAACCCGGACTCCAATGTCGTTACGGGTACGTTCCTCTTAAACAACCACTATGCATCTATCTTATTCGACATTGGTGCCGATAGAAGCTTTATATCTACTGCATTTAGTTCCCTGATTAACATAGCCCCAACTCCATTAGAAAATAATTATGATGTCAAACTAGCAGATGGGAAAATAGTCAGGGTAGACACTATTATACGAGGTTGTACTTTAAATTTCTTAAACCATCCGTTCAGCATAGATCTAATGCCCGTAGAACTGGGAAGTTTCTACATTATAATCGGCATGGATTGGCTAAGAAAGTATCATGTTGTGATCGTGTGTGATGAGAAACGTGTTCAAATTCCCTATGGAAATGAAACTTTGATTTTTCATGGTAACGAAAGTAACAATGGGAGAGAATCTCGATTGACCATTATCTCATGTTCAAAGGCTCAAGAGTACATGGCGAAAGGATGTCAGATCTTTTTGGCACAGATATCCGCCAAGAAAGAAGAGGACAAGTCGGAAGGAAAACAACTTGAGGACGTACCTATCGTCTGAGATTTTCCTGAAGTGTTTCCCGAGGACTTGTTGGGTCTTCCTCCGGTTCGACCAGTGGAATTCCAGATCGACTTAATTCCATGAGCCACACCTGTAGCTCGAGCACCGTATCGATTGGCTCCATCCGAAATGAAGGAATTATCGGAACAACTGCAAGAGATTTTCGACAAGGGCTTTATAAGACCTAGTTCCTCGCCTTGGGGATCCCCGGTCTTGTTCGTTAAAAAGAAGGATGGGTCATTCAGGATGTGCATTAACTACCGGGAGTTAAATAAGTTAACAGTGAAGAATCGTTATCCACTCCCGAGGATCGACGATTTATTTGATCAACTTCAAGGATCCAGTATTTATTCAAAGATAGACCTGAGATCGGATTATCACCAGCTTAGAGTACGGGAGCAAGACATTCAAAAGATGGCATTCCGAACTCGGTATGGACATTACGAGTTTTAGGTTATGCCATTCGGGTTAACAAATGCACCTGCGGTATTCATGGACGTCATGAACCGAGTGTGCAAGCCTTACCTGGATAAGTTCGCAATTATCTTCATTGATGATATAATTATTTATTCAAAGGACGAGAAGGAGCATGAAGAACACCTTAAGGAAATTTTGGAATTACTCAAGAAGGAGAAGTTGTATGCCAAGTTTTCGAAATGTGAATTTTAGATCCCGAAGGTACAATTTCTCGGTCAAGTCATTGATAGCAGAGGCATACATGTGGATCCAGCCAAGATAGAATCCATCAAAGATTGGGCATCTCCTAAGACATCAACGGAGATCCACCAATTTTTAGGTCTTGTTGGGTACTACCGAAGGTTCATCGAGGGTTTTTCGAAGATTAATAAACCAATGACAAAGCTTACTCAGAAAGGAATCAAGTTTGACTGGGGTGAAAAGGAAGAAAATGCTTTTCAGTTAATAAAGCAGAGGTTGTGCAGTGCGCTAATTCTGGCTTTACCTGAAGGAAGCGAAGACTTTGTGGTCTACTGTGATGCGTCATACAAGGGTTTAGGTGCTATATTGATGCAGGGAGAGAAGGTGATTGCCTATGCTTCTCGACAACTAAAAGTTCATGAGAAGAACTACACCACTCATGATTTAGAACTTGGATCGGTGGTATTTGCTCTAAAGATATGGAGACACTATCTATATGGAACCAGATGCACCGTGTTCACCGACCATAAAAGTTTACAACACAACCTCGATCAAAAGGAGCTTAACATGAGGCAACGCCATTAGCTTGATTTGCTAAGTGATTATGATTGTGACATTCGTTATCATCCAGGGAAGGCAAACGTAGTGGCCGATGCATTAAGCCGTAAGGAACACGTTGAGCCATTGCGATTTTGAGCTTTAGTTATGACCATTGGCTTGGATCTTCCCAAACGAATTTTAGAAGCTCAGATCGAAGCCCAGAAACCACAAATTCTTGTGAATGAAGATGTTGGCGGTATGATCAGAAAGGATATACCTAAGGAAAAGTTGGAACCACACGCCGATAGAACTTTATGTTTACACGGCAGAAGTTGGTTACCTTGCTATGGAGACCTAAGATCCGTGATTATGCACGAATCTCACAAGTCAAAATACTCTATCCATCCTGTTTCTGAAAATATGTACCAAGACATGAAAAAGCTATATTGGTGGCCCAATATGAAAGATGACATCGCCACATATGTTAGCAAATGCTTGACATGTACAAAGGTCAAGGCTGAACACCAAAGGCCATCAGGACTGTTAGTACAACCAGCAATACCTGAGTGGAAGTGGGATAATATCATGATGGATTTCATCACCAAGCTTCCTAGGTCGTCACAAGGTTTTAATACCATCTGGGTGATTGTGGATCGACTTACAAAATCTGCTCACTTCTTGGTAATAAGAGAGAATGATCCATTGGACAAGTTAGCAAGGTTGTACCTGAACAGGATAGTAGCAAGACATGGAATACCTGTTTCAATCATCTGTGATCGTGATGGGAGATTCACATCAAAATTTTGGAGATCATTTCTGAAAGATTTGGGTACAGATATAAGTATGAGCACTGCGTATCATCCAGAAACCGACGGCCAGAGCGAGAGAACTATCCAAACTCTCGAGGACATGCTACATGCTTGTGTGATCTATTTTGGCAAAGGATGGGTTAAGCATTTGCCACTAGCCGAATTTTCATATAACAACAGTTATCACGCTAGCATAAAGGCCGCATCTTATGAGGCACTTTATGGCCGAAAAAGTCGATCACATGTGTGTTGGGCCGAAGTTAGGGAAGCTCAACTAACTAGTCTGGAATTGATCCAAGAAACAACAGAAAAGATCATCCTGATCAAGTAGAGAATTCAAGCTGCTCAGGATCGACAAAAGGGCTACGTGGATTTAAAGCGCAAGCCGATGGAGTTCAAAGTTGGGGATAGGGTTATGCTCAAGGTCTCACATTGGAAAGGAGTTGTACGATTCGGTAAGCGGGGTAAGTTGAACTCGAGATATGTCGGACCTTTCAAGGTGTTAGCCAAAGTTGGGAAAGTTGCTTATAGGTTGGAACTTCCTCAAGAGTTAAGCACACCATACTTTCCATGTGTCTAAACTAAAGAAATGTTACACGGACGAACCATTAGTCATGCCGTTAGAAGGAATTCACGTTGACGATAAGCTCCAGTTTATGGAAGAGCCCGTTGAAATCATGGAATGAGAGATCATACGATTGAAGCAAAGCCGGATACCATTTGTGTTGATCCTAATCCTAGATTGATTCTTTACCTTGTAAAGAGTATGTTACCTTGGATAAATCCAAAATAACAATAGTAGAAACTTTGTGTGTATATCAAAGAGTATGCGGAATCTACTCTTTAATACTCTAGAAGATGTATCAATGAAACAGTAGATATGAATGAACAAAAATGCTTCAATATTATTAATGATAAATAATACGAGTACTCTGTGTAGTACTAGGGTTTACAACCTTGAAGCTATTACAATGAGATGCTGTGTAGGTATGTGTATGAAAATGAGATGAATTGAGATGAATGAGATAATAAACTAGATGCCCTAGGATCTCCTTTTATACACCAAGGAGTTCTAATGAGCTTACAATACTTTCCTAAATATTTAGTCAAATATATTAAATACAATGACTAAATATTAAATACTTTCCTAAGTATTTAGTCAAATTCTCAATCAGCATTAATCTCTTCAATCATCATTAATCTTCAGTCTTCTGTTTGACTAATCATCATAAACTTTAGTCAATTAGCATTAACTTCAGTTGAAACAACAAGAAGACTTTTAGCAGCATTAACTTTCTCACCAACAGCAGTAATCTTGAACCAACAGTACTAACTTACTCTAGCATTATTAACTGACTGATTTAGTACTGGTAGTTGTAATCTTGAGCAGTACGAACTATTTTCTTCTAGCAGTACTAACTGTTGGCTTAGTTGTACTAACTCATCCCTTGGCAGTACTAACTCTGAAGTGTTTAATTCCCAACAATCCTCCCCTAAACTTGTGATTTACCTTCAAATCATCAAGTTTCTTGAATTAAACCTTCATTTTCTTTGCTGAGAGGATTCTTCCAAACACTTCATCTTCTTGATCTTTCTGCTTTTGCTGTACTCTTCTCTGGATTCTTCTCTTTCTTTGCTGCACTCTTGCCTCCCCTGAGCCTGTGCATCCATCTGAACAAAAGTGATCTTCATTAATTAGATCAATATTCCTCCCCTATTTGGAAGGATCCTCCAAATCATCTTCTTATGGGAACCTAAGCCATCACAGACTTGAATCTTCCTTGTGCATCAATGTAATCCAATCTTTTCAAAGTAACTGATGCATTGTTGTATTTGGATACATGATCTATCACTTTGTTCTTTGGCATCCAGACCCAACATGTTGATGCTTTAACATCATTAAACCTATTCCTCTTGACAGCATTATATGCAGCCTTTGGCTTAGCAGCATTAACTGGTCTCATCCCAGTTTTCATTAAGACTGCTTTTGGAACAAAGTTTCTTTTTGGATAAGGGTAAGACATTCTATGAGAATTATGATGATTTACCCTTCTAGCATTGTTCCATATAGGTTTTTGTACCTGTTTTTTATCATTAACATGTCTCTTGTGTTTACAGGTATACTGCAGGTGTTCAAAACTTCCACATACATAGCAAGCTTTCTTGATCATCACAAAGTCACTCCCTAGTTGTTGGGATTTGAGATTATTCCAATTCCTTTGATTCCATCTAGGTTTTTGTGATCTATACATCTCGGCATATTTAACCGGTTTTTCTTGTTGTTTAGATTTAACAACATTAACTTTAGGAATAGTAGGAACAACAGTTTTCTTCTTTACCACAACAGGAGACGCGTCTTGTTCCTCATCATCTGACACTCATTCCTCAATAATTGGGGCATTTGGTGTTTTCTTAATCTCTACAGAGGAATTCTCAGACACAATCTTATCTACCTTTACACCATAGCCTATAAAATTCAGGCTCTTGAAACTCCTCAGGACCAGAATAAGACAGATCAAGCTTATTAGGTCTATTATAGATTAAAGGATGAGGTGGAGGAACTGCATTATACCCCAATCTCTTTTTGCTATTGTCAGTTATCTGACTCCCTAGCAGTTTGTCTAGATCATTTGAGGCATTTTCAAATTTCTCAATTTTAAAGTCAATGCCTTCCTTTTCATGCTTAACTTTCTCAAACTTTGTTTTAAGGATATTAATTTCATATTTTTTGACTCCTACTTCTCTTTTAAGGACAGCAACTTCTTCACTAAAAAGAACCTCATTCTTCCTATATGTGACAAGTTGTGCCTCAACAGTATCTAGTCCTCTTTTATAATTAATTGCCTTAAATTCAGTTTCATGAAGCTTAAAAATCAAATCATCATACTGTTTCTTAAGAGTTTCATAGTTTGTCAGACAAGTTTTAGAGCAAGTTTTTACCTCAGAGTCTGAAAGAGCCATAGGAGCCATCTCTTCCTTGTGAATATAGAGTTCTTCTTGATGATATCTTCTAGATCAATTTTTCTCAAAGCACAAGCTCTGATACCACTTGTGGATCCCAAACCTAGATCGATTCTTTACCTTGTAAAGAGTATGTTACCTTGGATTAATCCAAAATAACAATAGTGGAAACTTTGTGTGTATATCAAAGAGTATGCGGGATCTACTCTTTAATACACTAGAAGATATATCAATGAAACAGTATATATTAAAGAACAAAAATGCTTCAATATTATTAATGATAAATAATACGAGTACTCTGTATAGTACTAGGGTTTACAACCTTGAAGCTATTATAATGAGATGCTGTGTAGGTATGTGTTTGATAATGAGATGAATTGAGATGAATGAGATAATAAACTAGATGCCCTAGGATCTCCTTTTATACACCAAGGAGTCCTAATGAGCTTACAATACTTTCCTAAATATTTAGTCAAATATATTAAATACAATGACTAAATATTAAATACTTTCCTAAGTATTTAGTCAAATTCTCAATCAGCATTAATCTCTTCAATCATCATTAATCTTCAGTCTTCTGTTTGACTAATCAGCATTAACTTCAGTCAATTAGCATTAACTTCAGTTGAAACAACAAGAAGACTTTCAGCAGCATTAACTTTCTCACCAACAACAGTAATCTTGAACCATCAGTAGTAACTCTATAACCAGCAGTAGTAAGTTCTTCAATAGTCTTAAGTTAGTACAGGCAGTACTAACTTACTCTAGCAGTATTAACTGACTGATTTAGTACTGGCAGTTGTAATCTTGAGCAGTACGAACTGTTTTCTTCTAGCAGTACTAACTGTTGGCTTAGCAGTACTAACTCATCCCTTGGCAGTACTAACTCTGAAGTGTTTAATTCCCAACAATTAGAATCTATAAGAATTCTTCTTGCGTATGCTTGTGCTCACAATTTTAAGCATTACCAAACGGATGTCAAAAGTGCTTTTCTAAATGGTTTTATAAATGAAGAAGTCTATGTCGCTCAACCTCCAGGATTCGTAGATTCCGAAAAACCCAACCATGTCTTCAAACTTAAAAAGGCTCTATGCGTTCTCAAACAAGCACCCTAAGCTTGGTATGATAAACTTAAGGTCTTTCTCATTGATCATTAGTACATGGGGTTAGTAGATAACACTTTATTTACTAAGAAAAGAAACTCACATATCATCATCGTTCAAATCTATGTGGACGACTGATGTGTCGTTGTGTGGTGTATATTTTATTGATTCAAGTTTTAAATTTATATTTTGCCGACTAAACCAAAAATAACACTTTAACGGGCAGTGTACCCGATCGGTAGTAATTTCATGGTAAGTAGGGTGTTGAACACTTGAAGCGAGGTTAAATCTATCAATTTAATTAATATCTTGGTTATCTAATCTATGTTAATTCTATTCTATTCTAAACCTATGTTA
>BQNB010037930.1:7910-49096 GCA_026074375.1 Tanacetum coccineum | reverse complement strand
AGATTCATAGCCACATGCTCATACCCGACCGACAAACATAAAGACATCATGAAAGCTCAAGTACATGTTTCAAGACTTCCGTTACTCTGATACCGTACGTCTTTCTTGAAGTGACGAAGTATTAAAGTCAAAGAATTTCAAAGAAGTTTCTGTCACTCTGATACCGAACGTCTTTCTCGAAGTGACGAAGTGTTAAAGTTAAAGAATTTTAAGAGAGATGCAGCATTAAAGTTTTTCGAGTCGACAAATCAAGAAAGGTATGAGCATGTCGGTCCAAAAGTCACAAGTTCATAAGATGGCAAAAAAAAGATTATGCTTGGTTGATGATCTCAAGGTGTTCAAGATCACATTTTCACATACAAGTCAAGATAAAGGAACAAGCTCAAGCCTAAAGTCCATGATCACTACATCAATTCACAAGTCAATGATTGAAGTTAAAGACTATTAGCTTAAGACTAAAGTTAAAGCATAGTATGCTAGGATTAAGTCTTTGTAAATTGGAGTGACCTCCCTTAGGGGGAGATTGTTAGAAACACAAAAAGTATCGGTCACTTCCAATAATAGTTAGTCAAAGCTAGTAGTTAGTCAAATGTAATGTTTTAGGAATTCAATTTTTTTAGTGAAGTGACGACCATTATCGATCTCACTAGCCTTGTATTAGTTTAGACAATATTATGTAATAATTAATAAGCAAACGGCTGGGCTAAAAAGTCCTAAGGAAAAGCCCTGCCCGACCCAAATCTTGTAACTAATAAAACACCCACTCCACACATGGAGAAGGGTGTTGGTTGAAAGCATTTTCTCACAATCTTTGTGTGTATTTTTGAGGTATTTTCTCCCATCCACTCTTCTCTAGATTTCACTCACTAAAATTACTAAGTGTGTAGAAATTAATATCCTCATTCTGCTACCAAAAAAATCACAACAATTCCCTCTTCACTTCACCTGAAAATGATACTCGAAAATGTCAACACAATGTTGGTGAGCTCGTAGGTTTGACCTTAAATCCAAAAGTTGTGTCAATATCTCAAACAGTGGACAATAGTGCTATATGACAGTGAATATATATGCAAACAACCTTAGCATCACCGCTAATCAATAACCATATTTCATTTACTCACTGTAACAGGTCTACCAGCTGGAGCACTAAAATTAGGGCAGGACCACACACAAACTAAATATCGCTTATTGGGCTTTAAGGCCCAACAGGGTCCATTAAGATATTTATAAGTCCAAAATACGATCCAAGTCCAAAACCAAGGTCCATTTACATATATAAGCATATACTAATAAGTAGAAAATAACCCAGACCACAATAAGCCCCTCCATTAACCACGCATAAATAGACCTTATTGGTATCATGAGTCCATAAGCTCCAAAAACGTAATTAATTATGAAATAAGCTAATAACTACTATCGCATTTGGTTTATTTACATAAGCCTCAAAAATAGTCCACATATATACGCCATACACAAAAATATGTCAAAATCACCTTTTCCAGTGGATTTGAAAAATCACGTGGCATATAAGCCTGAAATAAGCCAAGTAATAGCTTAAAAATAAGCCCAAATAAGCTATACAAGCTACTATAAAAAATAAGCTATCTAGCAACATATATTATTCAACCATCACGACCACAACATCAAAACTACAAAAACCCCTTTTTCCTTTTTAATCCAACGAACCAAACACACCCTTTTTATTCATTTCGTTTCCAAAAATCGATTTTTACGATGATCAACTTGTATAACTAACATCTATGCATCAAAATAAACCCAAAAGGACAAATAAAATTTAAATTTGAAAACTTACAAGAAAATCTTTAAAAATGTATACTTCGACACAAACCGGACAACCCAAACGTTGTTTAATGAACGCCCAAACACTCGTATCAACCCGGAATATCACGTTCTTGATCAAAGTTGGAAAATTTATGGATGTTTGTTGGTGGCTTAGGTCGGACGCACCACACACACACTTAAGTGTGTGTTTTATTTTTTTGAAATGAAATGGAATTATGAGAAAAGTGTTTAGGTAATGGGAATAAATTGGTACCAAGCAACAATACACTTACTAGAAAATAGGCACCTTGTCATCTAGCCTTATCCCCGATTTTTTGGAATCCAAGAGGGGTTCAGGTTCTTCTTTTCGTGTCGGGATCACTTAAAAGCTCGTATAACTCAACGGTAAAATTAACCACAAAGTTAATTAGCATTTTTATTCACTTTAAAAATACTTTTCCATTAACCTTGAGTATTTCACGACAAATTTACACTTTACACCCTTCAAAACTCATTTGGACATTAACGGACGTGTCAGACTCGTTTTTCTGCATTTTTCAAAATTCACAGGGCAAACTACCCAGAATACAAATAACACAATAATACCTTCCAAAATGGATTATTAATCACAATAAACCATAAATTACCATAATTCTCAACAAAATCACCACCGTCAACACGGTACAAAATCTAAATAAACTGACAAAAGTTAAATAGTCAAAGGACTATAAATAAAATATTCATAACACATAAAGGGCAAATGTTACATTCTACCCCTATTAAAAGAATTGTGTCATCGAAATTCAACTACTAACATCACTAAACAAATGCGGGTACTTCAATTTCATTTGATCTTCACGTTCCCACGTGAATTCAGGGCCACGTTTCGAATTCCACCGAACCTTGACGATGGCAATCCTACTACGCTTCAGCTTCTTAAACTCTCTTTCCAAAATTTCCACAGGCTCTTCCACAAAATCAACATTAGCAACAACTCGAACTCTCATCCAAAGACACCGCATGTTTGATCAGCCAAACACTTCTTAAGGTTCGACACGTGGAACGTGTCATGAACACCATTCAACTCCTCAGGCAAATCTAACAGATAGGCCACAGGGCCTACCTTTTCAATAATCTCAAAAGGTCCAACAAATCTAGGTGCTAACTTCCCTTTCTTCCCAAAGCGTACTACACCTTTCCAAGGCGACACTTTGAGCAAGACATAGTCACCTACACTAAACTCTAGAGGCTTCCTCCTCTTATCAGCATAACTTTTCTGGCGATCACGCGCAGCCTTAAGTCTATCCTTAATTTGCGAGATCTTCTCAGTAGTCTCTTGCACTAACTCAGGTCTTATCAACTAACCTTCTCCAACCTTAGCCCACATAATTGGCGAACGACAATTTCTACCATACAATGCCTTCACGGAGCATAAAATCAACTAAATGAAACTATGTATTATACGAAAACTCAACCACCAGAAGATGAACATCCCAACTTCCCCCGAAGTCCAAGACGCACGCTCTAAGCATGTCTTCCAAAGGCTGAATAGTACGCTCACTTTGACCATCGGTTTGAGGGTGATAACCCGTACTCATGTCTAAAACAAAAAAAAAGAGGGTTGTGACCTATTGCCACTTGCATGTCTGCCAAAACCTGGATATGAAACGGCTATCATTATCCGATATAATCGAGATCGACACACCATGTCTAGCAACTATCTCATTCAAATACAATCTAGCCAATCTATCCATCTTATAATGTAACACCCCCATTTTTACAATATAGCAGCGGAAGCTAATCTGGGATATTACTTCATGGAAACAACAATCATAATCATAGAAAACGACCAAAAGAGACGTTTGTTCAAAAGATATGTTATCATTCATTTCAAAATCAGAGTTTTACAAAGGTAGGTCCCAAATAAGTTTTACATATAAAAAAAGTGAATGATAACAATTTTAGCCATCTTATAGACCATGCCCACTTCGTGCCGAAATTGCTCAATAATCCAAAGATAACATGCTAAAAAGTCAACACAAAGGTTGAGTGAAATTCATAGTTTTGATAAACAATTTGAACCAAGTAAGTTAATAATTGTGTACAAACACAATTATTATGAAAATGTTTCTTGTTAGATCTTGGTCACGTATTAATATACGTTATTGTAATAATTGCAACGATGCAATTATCATAGTAACCGTGGTATACTGCGTTATTGTCCTTTTTGTATGTTTGTCTTGTCTTGTATAGATAGATCTTGTCTATACTCATGGCACACAAACTGACTAGTGTATATATATACCCAAAATGATGTGATATATATATATATATATATATATATATATATATATATATATATATATATATATATATATATATATAGATAATGGCCCTCGGTGTAGGTAATTTCCATATACCTATGAAATTCAAATATAGTGTGTTTGGTTACCTATCCGGCTAACACAAACAGGATTCGTCAATCCCGATAGATCTATCCACAATATTTGCGTTCACCCGAAAGTGATTAATGGTCCATGATAATGAGGGACTTTTGGCATAAAGTAACTTAGACAGTAGCTGTAATAGTGTATCAGGATAGCATATAACTTGTAAAAACACTTGTATTCCTGGTTTAAGCATGTATAAGTCTTTGAAAAGTAATCACATTATTATAAGATAAACGAGTATGTAAAAGAGTTTGTAACAAGCATGTATCCCCCTCGCGGGTTTATAAAACATGTAAAATAAGTAAAGGCGAGGTTATGAATCTCACCTGGTAGGTAGTTGTAATAAATATTCTGAAATGAAAGCTGACGACCTTATCACAATCTTAACCGGGGAATGTTGATATAGTAAAATGATAGTAAACAGCCACGTCACGCAACCTGAGTAAATATGTTGAGTCTTAGGAAGATTGTACTCTAGAACTTTGGTTCAGAGAGTTATAGATTTGATTGGAAAGTTTGGAATTATTGTATCACTGTTCGGGCCATCATAATTCAGAAGTCATTCAGTAAACGTTTGAGGAGCTAGGGCACTTTAAATCGTAAACCCAACAACTCAGTCAGAACGTAATACCAAGATGAAACCTCTTAATATGAAGCTCCCTAGTATTGTGATACGATATAATCAGTTTTAAGCGTTTTAATCAATATCTGGAAATGTTAAGCACGAGAAGCATTAATTAAAGTTATGTCTTGTAAGGTTTTAAACATGATTTTATACTTTTTCAAAATGTTACATTTTAAGACCCTGATTTGAAAAGTGGCAAAATATACCCTTGGAGTTTGCACTTTTACGAGTTTGGTCCTTCAACTTTAAAAGATATACCAAGTAAACCTTGGACTTTGAAAAGTGACATAATAGCCCATATAGTATAACTGTTGAAAAAAATGACAAATTCCAGCCCTACTATTTATTAATTTCAGAAAGTTTACGATATATACCCTGCATGATTCTAATTACAAAACATGTCCAAATTAGTCATGCAAGCTTCTGGCTAACATTTCAAAAGATATTTTTATAAGTTATAATAAACTGAAAATATAAGTTTTTACGTAACGCAAGTTTAAAATAACCGATTCGTTAGGCCATAAAAGCATACGGGTCAAATTAGGGTTTCAAAACGTAAACGCGCGGGTTTTAAGTTCAAATTCCTTCATTAATCAATAAAGTGGTTATTTTAACATTAGTTAAGCATGCTAGGATAGATTATAACAATATTTTAATTGATTATAACATTTAGTTTTAAGAAAAACGCAAAATTAGGGTTTCGGGTGTACGATTTGATCAAAATGGAAAATGAGCATAGAATTGAGTTATGAACTTTTAACAACGAGTATATTAGGATCAATGAACATTATAGGGTGTAGTAGCATGAAGTAGAACATTCAAAACCTGGTTGAGCTTCAAGGAACAAAAAGGTGGAAACGTGTCTTCGGGAGAAATTCTACTCGTAACTCCTTGTATCTTGTTCCCCGGCTTACCAAATCTTCAAAGCTTTGCTTGAATGATCTTCTTATATGATCCCTAGGATCATATGGAGCAGAGATGGGGGTTTGCTCAATTGGGTATAGAAAGAAGAAGTGGGGATGAGTTAGAAAGAACGCATATGGCTCCTATTAATAGTAAATTTTGAACTTGTACTAAGGATGCTAAGAGACCAGGTGAGGACACATGGGGGGTGATGTGGAGAGGCTAGGGGATGAGTAAGGAAGGCTAGAATGTAAGGTGGAGTTGGTTCTAGACATTTTAGGGGTACAGTATTTGGTTTGATTTATACATGGGTGTTTTTGGATAGCCAACATCAGTCTCGGTAAAATAGTTGCCATTTACAAATCGTAATTCTGTTGAAGCTCAAACCACCGAACATTGTTAGATACTTGAGTCCTCTACAACGTTTAGTTTTACATATTTAAGGGTTACTATAGAAAAATTTAGAGATAATAGCCATTTACTACAGGTGTGCACAACTTGCGTACCTTTGCTATTTCGGCTGTAAATAATTCATCCGACGTCGAATCGGGTTGATTCCACCAGAAAAATGATCACATGACATAGGGCTAAAACCTAGTGTTTTCACTTAATATCCAGATCCTATTGATATTTCTCAGATCCTATGTTTTATAGACTGGTCCGATTCTGAAACTTGAAGGCCTATTTTAGGTTTTTAGGTTAAAACTATATTATGTTTTTTGGGTTTAATTCTTGAATATTGTTGTTGAAAGATGAATAGAATATGATTGTTAATGTGTAATTTAGTATTACAACTTATAGAGTGTTGGTTTGGGGTTATGAAGAAATAAAAACCAAGAACGGGTCATATTTACTATTTGCTCGGGTTAGGGATTCTGACTTTTGAATTAGGGTTTTGATGTAAAAAAAGTAATGAAAAGCATATGAATAGAATCATTAGGGTTTACAACGTTGTACATTGAGTGTAGTAGCTTGTACACAAGTGGTGATGAAGAAACTAGAATGAAAACGGAGGTAAAACGGCTATTTTGGAGTTCATGCTTCCATGGATTTGTACATTGTGGCTTTATAAGACTTTACGTGACTTAGAGGGAGTTAATATCCAAATGAGATGTTTTTATTACATGTACATATTCTTTAGTACTTGTATACTCACTTTAGATATTAAATCTTTCCCATGGAATTAGGTTTAGGAGGTAATACGAAAACTTTTAAAGCCGTTTTTGATATATCGTTGAGAATGGTATTTAATATATTTAGGGTATAAGAATAATGACTATTGTAATAAGGATATGATGTATTGACTTGGCATATTGTGATGTTTGCTTGACAATAAAGAAGACATGATTGCCATAGATATGGTGTGTGAGCTGTCTACTTTAGTTATGCAAGTTACCTTGCTTAATGAGATATTGACAATGCAAGTAATGTAATAAAGCGAAAAATTTCCCCGTACAATTATGATCATAGTAAAATAGGTTGATGAAAATTCTTGGGTTGTTATATATAATCCTCATGCATAGGTAGAAAATGAGCAAACTTAGTCAATCGGTTCACAATGACCCAGATAGTTCATGCCCATACTAAGTTCCTAGGCAACTTAAGTCATAAAATTCCATAGCTATTCCTTCCCATTTCCATACAGGAATCTCAGGTTGCTGGAGCAAGCCATACGGCCTTTGATGCTCAGTCTTAACCTCCAAACAAGTCAAACACTTACTAACATACTCAGATATGTCCTTTTTCATTCTCGGCCACCAATACCTATATCTCAAATCGTAATACATCTTATCAGCTCCTAGGTGTATAGAGTACTTCGACTTATAGGCTTCATCCATTATCAGGTTTCTTACCTCACCCTTCAAAGGTACCCATATTCGATCCATGTAGTATAAAATCCCATCACTTCTCTGTTCTATCATCTCATCCAAACCTTTCTGCAATCCTACAAACTCATCCATAGCCTCCTTCTGAGCCGACAGTATCCTATCCTTGATACTCGACTGAAGGGCATATCCCGAACTCTCTAGGTATTACTATATCTTCCTACTTATGGCATCAGCCACCCACATTCTCCTTACCATGGATTGTAGCAAATTTCACATCAGTCATAATCACTAACAACTCTATCCATCGACGATGCGCATAATTCAACTCTTTTCTGACTAAAGAATATGCTGAAGACTCTTAGATCCGTTTATATGACACCTTTGTCCCTACATATAATTTCTCCAGATCTTAAGTGCAAACAAGACCGCACCAAACTCTAAAATAAGGGTAGTATAATTCTTCTCATGAATTTTTTTCAACCGCCTAGAACGGCATAGGCTAACACTTTACCTCTTTGCATTAACCACACAACCTAGTCATCGCCGTAAGCATCACAATAACCAAAACAACGTAATTCCGGTCTATCAGGGGAGCTAGAACAGGCACATTACACAACTTATCCTTCAAGGTTTGAAATGCCAATTCCTTGTTCCTCACCCCAATCGAAAGTCTTACACTTCTGAGTCAAGATAGAAGAGACTTAGCTATCTTCTAAAGTACTCGCTGACCTAAGGTAATACCCAGCCAAATCTAAGACGAACGAACTCAGTCGGAGAGTTCTAGGCTTCCAATTCTTAACACTTCAATCTTTACTAGGTCTACATGAATCCCATTACCATTTATCACATGCCCAAGAAATTGTACTTCTCTTAGCATAATTCAACACTTAGAAAACTTAGCAAAACAAATTTTCACCATTTTGGCGCATTCCCAAAGACTAATCTTAAGTGTTCTACATGCTCTCTCGAGTCTTAAAGTAGATTAAGACATCGATCTATAACACTAACACAACTTATCAAGATAAGGCCTACAACCCTATTCCTCAAATCAATAAATACTGCACGGTGCATTAGACAAACCAAAGCATTACTGTAACACGAAATGTCCATAACGAGTTCTAAACGCAGTCTTTGGAATGTCATCCTCATGCACTCTCAGCTGATGGTATCCAGACCTAAGATCTATCTTAGAGAAAAACTACGACCCTTGCAGTTGATCAAATAGATCATCAATCCTAGGTATAGGATAACAAATCTTAATTGGTCAACATTTTTCAAATTCTCAAATCCAATGCACAACCTATAAAACGCCACCTTTTTCTTAGCGAACAACACCGGCGCTCCTTTTAAGAAAACTTAGGAAAGACTTGAAAAATTGATTTTAAACTGAAAACTTTTGATAAACTAAACCAAATGACCATGAATCAGCTCACCGAAGATTTCTAAAAGACTTCAACCCATTTCACACAGCTTTTGACCCATTTTAAAGCTGTGCCAAACACCCCTTAAAAATTTTCAAGACAGGTTTTACTAGTTAATGACTTATGAAAACAACTTTTTTAACTGATTACATATAAAACTTAGCAACTAACATCACTTAATATCAATTTAAATCAAACAATATCACTAAAACTGATTAAATAAAGGGGAACAGTAGCAACAATTTTTAATAAACTTAAACTTCAAATTCCATTAAAATTAAAAGGTTTACAAGAGAATGTAGCTAAAAAAAACTAAATTAAGGTTACAATGACTTAAAAAATAAAAACTAAAACTAAATCCTAGGGGTGGTGCCACTTTCTTCATCTTGTGCTTCTTCAATTTATAGCAACTGAGCTTCCCTTCAGAGTGTGCTTGTTGGTTTTCTTTTGTGAGGAGAAAGTCATAAGCAAATCCTAGCCTTCAATCTTGCTTGTTGCCCACACCTTTGAATCTAAGCCGTTAAAAAATCTTGACCAATAGGGAGTAATAGGATTGCCAAGCTGGATTTGAATGTGGGGTGAGTGTTGGTGACTGTTTTGGAGGGATGTGGGGGTGGTCAACGAGGTTGACAGAGACAGGTTTGGTGGTTAGTGGTAGTGGCGGGAAAACAATGTAGAAGACAAACAGTAGTTTTAACTCAGGGGTGAGTTTGAAATTGTCCAGGTTAGGTCCCTCTTCTTTCTTCAATTTGCTATTCCATTTTCTTCTTTTTCCTTTGTAACTGAATTTTAGAGGTTGGCAAGATCAGTCCCTGTAGTTTTACTTGGCCTTTATAAATTGTAATTGGGCTAGTATTTTGGGCCTTGGTTTGGTTTTGGGCCTCAAAGTCTTCAATTAATATACTAATGGGCTTACCCGGCCCATCAGATGGGTTCAGGTTTGACCCATTAAGTATTCTTCGGTGTCGGCTCCCGGTTTTGACTGTTGACTTTCTCGGGTTGACTTATGACTTTGACTTTATCTTTTCCATGCTTTTCCATTCCGTGTCCGGTTTTGTCGTTTTGGCTTCATTTTTCGTCCTTTTCTTAGATATCCGTTCCTGCACAACATAATTAGCAAAACAAGCATATTTTTGGCATTTTAAGTCCGTTTTTGTTATTTTAACTTGTTTTAAAAGGTAAAAGGTATGTGTAATTAAACATATACCAAACTCGTAATGGCTTGATCTGTTCTTTTCAGCTTAAAAAGCCAGCTATAACATTTTCCTTTCCAAGGTGATAACGAATTTGTGCTTATGATGGCTTCGTAACTATTAAGTCCCATGGTATTATGTTGATGTTGAATGGGTGATTTAGTATATTCCTTAATGGCGAGTAAACCTGTTAGCAGATTGCCCTAGGGTGACTAGTGATGCATCTTGACTTTTTGACATAGGATTTGATGTAAGATGATGTCGACTCTATGTAGTAAGCTGGTGTAAAGGTCTACTTAGTTACTATGATTACTAATTTGGTCTCTCGTAACAAACACATTTTATAGATACGCACACAAAGATTTTGCTTTTCGAGGATATAAGTAGAAAATTGATTTTGATAAATTTTTTAAGGTGACTACTACCAGCATGGCATGGTTCTTCATGAATTAGATATAGGTGATCAGGCTATATATAATTGAGGACTAACGATGAAATGCTCAATTTCGTCAAACAAATGTTATGCATAAAGCAGTATCAAAATAGTTTGATAGTGTGATAAATTAATTCACAAAATGGAAACAAGGTACTTTATGGGATGACACAAAATGGTTTGCGAGATAACCGTAAGATGGTTTATAATACAATAGCTAAGTAGCTCATGGGGTGATAGTAAAATAATTTGTATGATGAAAACAAAAATATTTCCATAAAGTAAAACAACCAAACAAAATGATTTGTAAGATGATAGTAACGCGGTTTTTAAGATGATAGCAAAATAGCATATAAGATATCAAGAAGATAGTTCATAAGATGATGGAAAGAAAATTGTAAAAATGATAGTTACTTTGTTTATAAAATAATGGCGAATTAGTTTTTTTTAGTTTACAAAACAATAGTTGAGTAGTTTATAAGTGATGGTAAATTGGTTTATAAGGAAATAGCGAATCTGTTTATAGATGGTAGAAAAATAGTTTATAAGATGGAAGCAACTTAGTTCGTAAAATGATAGCGAGTTATTTTATGATGGTAAATTTGTTTATGAAATACTAGTGAAATAGTTTATAAGTGTTAGCAAAATTTTCATAAGGTGATGGTAAAACAAACTTTTTTTCATGGTAATAACAAAATAGGTTATTAGGTAATAACAAAATGGTTTATGTGATGATAAGATGTCACAGCCCGACAATGACAGAAAATCAGGAATTCAACATAATGATCAATCATAACACAAGATACAAAATAGAGAAAACTACATTGCATAAGCTTCAAGTGCTATGAAGACCATCAGCCTCGAACAACCTCGAGTGATGTCCCAAATCGCAACTAAAATCCATAATCTCTTACAATTATTCAAATGCCCACACAGGGATCCATAATCCAAACTTAATCCAAAACATAAAAATACTAGAATCAAACAACAAGCAAGCAAGACTTCACATGAAAATCCACTCGGGATACTTCTAAGTCTGCTAGCACAATCACCAATCTATTCTTCTTTCACTTCACCTAAAAATGATACTCGAAAACGTCAACAATAATGTTGGTGAGCTCGTAGGTTTGACTTTAAACTCAAAAGTTGTGCCAATATTTCAATAGTGGACAATAGTGTTATATGACAGTGAATATATGCAAACAATCTAGCATCACTGCTAATCAACAATCCATATGTCACTTTCGCACCTAAAGGGCCTACCAGCTGGAGCATTAAAATTAGGGCAGGACTACACAAAAACCTGGGTAGGCGTACCCATCCACTCCAATAATCACACAAATACTGGGTAGGCGTACCCATCCGCTCCAAACAATCATACAACATATAATATTGACATAGCAGTCATAAGCACGTAACTTGTCTCAAAACAAAACCACATTTCGCACAGATCAATTCAAAACATTTCGAAACACATTTGAGTATCATTTCCCCCAATCGGTTCACAATGGGTAGAAAATAATCCTCACGTATAGGTAGAAAATAAGCAGACTTAGTCAATCGGTCCACAATGACCCAAATTGTGTCATGCCCACTACTAGTCCTAGGAAACTTAGTCACAAAATCCATAGCTATCCCTTCCCATTTCCATATGGGAATCTCAGGTTGTTGGAGCAAGCTAGATGGCCTTTCATGCTTAGCCTTAACCTTCAGATAAGTCAAACATGTACTAACATACTCAGCTATATCCTTTCTCATTCCAGGCCTCCAATACCTATCTCTCAAATCATAATGCATCTTATCAGCTCCTGGGTGTACAGAGTACTTTGACTTATAGGCTTCATCCATTATTAGGGTTCTTACCTTACCCTTCAATGGTACCTATATTCGATCCAGGTAATACAAAGTTCCATCACTTCTCTGTTCTATCATCTCATCTAAACCTTTCTACAATCCTACAGACTCATCCACAGCCTCCTTCTGAGCCGCTAGTATCTTATCCTTGATACTCGACTGAAGGATCATATTCATAGCTCTAACTCTCTTAGGCTTTACTCTTTCCTTCCTACTTAGGGCATCAGCCACCACATTCGCCTTACTAGGATGGTAGTGAATTTCACAGTCATAATCACTAAACAACTCTATCCAGCGACGCTGTCGCATATTCAACTCTTTCTGACTAAAGATATGCTGAAGACTCTTATGATTCATATAGATGACACTCTTTGTCCCATACAGATAATGTCTCCAGATCTTAAGTGCAAACATGACCGCACCCAACTCTAAATCTTGGGTAGTATAATTCTTCTCATGAATTTTCAACTGCCTAGATGCATAGGCTATCACCTTACCTCTTTGCATTAACACACAGCCTAGTCCTATCTCGGAGTATACTGCAAAGTCTTCCGCTCCATCGGGGAGAGCTAGAACAGGCGCATTACAAAACTTATCCTTCAAGGTTTGAAATGCCAATTCCTGTTCCTCACCCCAATCAAAAACCTTACTTTTCTGAGTCAAGATAGTAAGAGACTTTGCTATCTTAGAAAGGTTCTTAATATATCGGTCGAAGTTCTAGGGGCTTTCCAATTCTTAACAGCTTCAAACTTACTAGGGTTTACATGAATCCCATCACCATTTATCACATGCCTAAGAAACTAAACTTCTCTTAGCCAGAATTCACACTTAGAAAACTTAGCATACAGTTTCTCTTTTTTGAGCAGTCCCAAGACTAACCTTAAGTGTTCTACATGCTCATCTCGCGTCTTAGAGTAGATTAAGATATCGTCTATAAACATTATCACAAATTTATCAAGATAAGGCCTACAAACTCTATTCATCAAATCCATAAATACCGCTGGTGCATTAGTCAGACCAAAGGGCATTACAGTGAACTCGAAATGTCCATAACGAGTTCTAAACGCAGTCTTTGGAATGTCATCCTCATGCACTTTCAGCTGATGGTATCCAGACCTAAGATCTATCTTTGAGAAAAACTGCGACCCTTGTAGTTGATCAAATAGATCATCAATTCTAGGAAGTGGATAACGATTCTTAACAGTCAACTTGTTCAACTCTCTATAATCAATGTACATCCTAAAAGAACCATCCTTCTTCTTTACAAACAATACCGGTGCTCCCCAAGGCGATAGGCTTGGTCGAATGAAACCTTTGTCTTGGAGTTCCTTGAGTTGTCCAGACAACTCCTCCAATTCAGAAGGTGCCAAATGATAGGGAGACTTTGCTACCGGCATTGCTCCAGGGGTTAACTCAATCGGGAACTCAATTTCTTGAATGGGCAGTAATCCAGATAGATCATCCGGGAATACCTCATGAAAATCTCTAACCACAACAATCTCTTCTTGTTTCTTTTCACTAGCCTTAGCACTCATCAAGAGTCTCGCTTTCTCTTATGGTCTCTCTCCTAATACTCTAAGAACCTTGCCATCCGGTAGTGGTATCCTCACTACCTTTTCATGGCAAATTATTTCAGCCTTATAATTAGACAACCAGTCCATACCTATAATCACATCAAAACTCCCATGTCCAAAAGGTATCAAATCGATGTCAAAGACATGACCCTCGATTTCTAGTTTACAACCCTTAATAACCTTATCAATCTCTACTAGCTGCCCGCTAGCTATCTTAATCTCATATTTGAAACCTAAGTCGCTGGGATCTAAGCCTAACAGAGGTATGAAAGTAGTGGAAACAAAACTATAATCAACACCAGAGTCAAATAAGGTAGTGGCAAAATGATCATTTAAAGTAAACGTACCCGTCACAATGTTCGGATCCTAGCGAGCTTCCTCTGCTCCCAACATGAATGCCTTACCCCTAGCCTGGTTCCCTAGGTTTCCACGACCCTGACCCCCGTTATTAGCAGCAACTTGATTTGGATGATTTTCTTCTGGTCCTTGAGCTCTATTCAATCTAGGACAAGCTGACCTGACATGGTCGGTACTACCACACTCATAACATGCCCTAACAGTTGGGTTTCTAGCATTGACAGTATTCACATTCCTCGGCACACCTCTATAATCCTTTGCCAAATGACCTGGGCGGTTACAGTTAAAGCATGTGTGACAAAGCCCTCCGGGTGCATGGTAGGAGTTGCAGGTGGTACACTTGGGCCAAGTACCCGTATTCTCTCTTCCTACAGGGTTTACAGTGGTAGCAAAAACATTCCCAGTCCTAGTCCTCTTATTATCATCCTTACCATTCTTATCCTTGCTAGTTCCCCCACATTCCCTCTTTTCTCAACCTTCTTAATTGATCCATTTCTCACAGCCTCATCGGTCAGTGCACCAGAAATCTATACTGCCTTCTGTATAGTCTTTGGCTCCGTTGCTGCCACCATACCACAGATCTATGGAGCAAGTCCATACATATACCTCTTAATCATCCTAATTTCAGGAGTTACTAAGTGAGGAGCTAACCTCGCCAACTCATGAAACCTATCAGTATACGTAGCATGGCCAGCCCCGACATTGGCATGATTCCACAACTCAGTTTCCAACTTTTGCATCTCATGACTAGGACAAAACTCTTGTATCATAATAAACTTAAAGTCATTCGATGACATACTAATTACAACTTCCTGGCTTAGTGTGCGGATCTGAGAGTTCCACCACGTTAAAGCCTTACCCACAAATGAACCAGCAGTGTATTTCACTTTTTGGTCAACACTACAACCACTCATATCATGCACAGACTCCATTTTCTCAATCCAACGAGTAACAACCACAACACCTCCCTTACCATCATATTCCTTAGGGTTACAAGCTAAGAACTCCTGCCATTCACTAACACATTTCCAACGTTCTCCTAAATGTTCTTATTAACCACATTACCATTCTGATTTCCAACATTTCCTCGGTTACTAACCTGAGCTAGCATGACAGGTAAGAGGTTCTGAAATTGTTAGGCAATGATCGTTGAGAATTCGGGTGCTCCCCCATTGGCTCCATTTACAATCCCATTGACTCACTCTACACCCCCATTAGCTCCCATATCTTGGTCATTTCCTTGACCATTCAAATCAACAACACGCTCAACATTCCCTTCTCTATGTCTTCTACCCCTTCTACCTCTACCAACCCGTACACCTGTTCCCCCTCCTAATGATTTGGTAGTAGGCCGGCTAGCACTTTGGGTCCTCATCCTTGGCTGCATTATCTATACGAGGGAGAACATGGGTAACGTTAGGTAGGCAGGAAGACTCGCATATATATGGAGAACATTGTAACATTTCTCAATTTCAGGTCATTTTACGACTCCTATTATTCGTCACTATTTATTTTGGTCCGATACGCATTTACTTTTAATTTAACTTTTAAGCTAAATCGCGTAGACTAGAAATAATCATTTAACGTAAACGGTCACCAAATAAATTGAGGTTTACGTCAATCAAGTGTTATATAATTATTAAGAAAATAATTATTAACTTTGCGTATTTTATTTTTATTGGTCACGTAAAAGGCTTACGTTTCGCAATAAAAATACATTTAGACACACCCCGGAAATACCTAGACTTACCTAGACTCAAACCAACACCCACTTTTAAACCTTAAACACAAAATTTATTCAAATCTTGTGTTATTAAGCCATTATGGCCGAATATGGGCAACATAAGCCAACTAGCAAATCTTTGTTTTATCTCCAAAGTACATGTACAATCCTAGGTAATTAAGGAAGGTACTAGTTGTCCCAAATTAGCCAAATTAATCCCTCTCTTTGCCCTCCTTTGATGCCACGGCTAGAAACAACATCCACACACAAATCAACTATCAAATCTTCATAAATCTTATACTAAGTACTTGTACATCAAGGTTTTAATTAAGATTTGTACTTAATGTTCCTAGTTAGCTAATATACATTGGATAAAGACCACCTTGGATCCCTCTTTTCTCTTGATGCCGCGGCTAGCTAACAAACATATACAAAATCCATAAGATTTCCATAATCTTGGTAAATCTTGTACCAAAATCTTGTAATTAAGAATGGTACTAGGTAGTATTAACAAAACCATGTGTGATTAACTAGAAACCACAAAACCATCTAGTTAGGGCACGGTTTGGTTTGTTTATGGGACTAGGAAAATGTAACTAGTTATCTTGCCTATAAATACTCACTCACATTTACCATTTAACACTTCTTACAACTCACAAACACTCAAACAAGTAAACCATATTACTCCTCTCTTGTTCGGGTCATAAGCCGCAAGCAAACACCCTCATAATCTCCCTCAATCATACAAATAACACTAAGGTAATTCATACAAGGTCACAAGAAGGTTATCAAGCTAAGGTTAGGTATTTATATAAGCTTTGAAGCTTGGGTTTGATTATTTCGATCGTGTAACACGTTTGTGTTAGCATTCTACACATCCAAACTCGTCAACCAAGACACTAGGACCCTTTGTAAGTCGTGTTCAAGCTTGTTTGTTTCGTATTATGATTGTTTCTTTGTTTGCTAGTCGTTGTGTCACGTTAAAATGAAAATAATACATTAACGTGAGCTTATAGATAATAAATACAAAAACATACATGTTATACGTATTATTTATGCGCGTATACGACCTTGTGTGGTGTTAAGATATAAAAAAACATGTACAACGTGAACACTAACTCATACACACGAATTTTACGAAAACTATACGTAAACTTTTAAAGTAAACATGATGTTGTGGCTTGAGAAGGAGTATACTAGTCGTTGAAATGCAAGCATATGATGGACATGACCCGTATATAAGCTAAACGAACTCATTTGTGGTTACTAGGGCTATCAAACGAAATCCTTATATTATCACCTAAACGAAACAAACCACTAATGGGCCTCATCAAGCCCAACAATCCATTAACGAGTATAAAAGGGGCCCACAGCTTAATATTAAGCTCACGTGAGCTTATGAAAGTGTTAAGAAGCTTATTAAGCTCATGGTTAAGTGAGACGCCTAAAATAAGTCTTAACAGGCTACTAAGGAGACTACCAAACCTATACGAGGCCCAAACAGGCCCAACAGACCTTACCGTGGGGCCCATAGATGATTAATAAGCTCCTTGAGCTTATTAAGAAGTCTAAAAGGCTTATTGAACTCATATGGACCCTAAGGTACCTTAACGTTTATTAGAAAACAAATCGGACCCTTAATGGGCTTGGTAGCCCATCACTGTGACCAAACGAAGCTCATAAGCCACAAATAAGCTTAGACATCTTATTTGCGAGCTTAAACAGCTTATAGGACAAATAATAACCTTAGAAAAAGCTAATGGACATTAAAGGAGTAAACCCAAAAGCTTAAAATGCCTAATGGGTTCGTAATGGGCCCAAAAGCCCATTACCGAGGCTTAATAGCTTATTGAACGAACCACACAATAAAAACTGCTTAAACAGATCCTATGAGTGCTTATTGAGATTATAAAATAAGTTGGATCATATGAGAAACCCAAATGGACCTTTTAAAAACGTTTCGGGTTAAGGTTGATGGGGTAACGAGCCCAATAAACTCGAATAAGCTTAAATAAGCTCACCCGAGCTTATTTTTCATCCAAACATAATTATTGAGCTTAAATAAGCTTAATGAGGGCTTATGTGCTCTTGGAAACTAAATTGGACCTATAAATTGCTTATTGAACCTTAACGGGCCTAATAAGGTCCTATAAGCCTAAATAAGCTCATACGAGCTTATTTATAAGCTGACCCATCTTATATGGCTTATTGGAGCTTAATAAGACCCATTGTCACTTGTTAGAACCTAATTGGACTTACAATACGATTTTTACAAGTTAAGGGGCTAAAAGTGTCAATTTGTAAATTAGAGGATTAAAACTGTCAAAAACTATTTTAAAAGGGTCTAGGGGCTATTTTGTAATTTTTGAAACTTAAGGGGGTTGTTTAAAAGTATAAGGACCAAAAGTGTACTTTCCTTAGATTGAAGGACTAAATGTATAAATGTGGAAACCCAGGGGTTTAAAACATAAATATTATATTTTCATAAACATAAGGACTGTTTTTGTAAATATAAGAAACCTAAGGGTATTTCATGAGCAAAGGTAATTTTAATAACCACTTAACATACCGTACGAGTTATATATTGTTCGGATATTATACGAGTTAAACCACGACTTAATAAATACGAATGTTTATTAATAACATTTATACATATACTAGAACGTGTGTAATCGTGTACCTTCCCAAGAGCCATCGGGTAAAAACAAATACAATAAACATGTGCACCGCCACACAAGTGATAACAGTATATATAAACTAGCAATTTATTGTAGTTTATGGCAGTCAAGGTTGTCAAGATCTGGATCCTACCCAGGATCGTTTTCATCTTTGCAAGATCGAGATCGTAAGGTAGGATCGGGATCGTAAGATCCTACTATAATGTTATTTTCTTCATAGTCTTTCTAATATTATATAAATCTACAAATGATTATATATCATAAACACAAAATATAAATGTTTCATAGGAATGTTGTCATAAATTATAATTATAAAATCTTTAAGAAGATTAACTTGTTGTTTTTTTTAATATCTTGGAAACACAGCCCATAAATTCGTAGATTTTAGTTCGTGGTTCGAGAAAAGTAAGATCGGATCGTAGTAGATCTTAAGATCCTATGGTCAAGATCGGGATCCTATAAGATCCTAAGCAAGCAAAGATCCTACATAGGATCTGGATCGTTTTTGCTTTGCAGTATCGTAAAATCGTAAGATCCTAAGATCAGGATCGAGATCTTAACAACCACTTATGCATTAAGTCGTTAGCCTAAACTTGTAGACAAAGAATGGCCGTATTTACTTAGGTATTTGACGGTGTGATTCTTTTACTTGGATATAATTATCATTTTCAGAGGACTACTTACTAAGGTGAGTTCATAGCCCCATGTTTTACAATTATTTAAATGATTTACATCTTTGGGGTGAGAACATGCTTTGTTTTACAAATTGGACGCAAGTGTACATTTTATACTATGATTACGTTTTTGCCTAAGTAGCAATAACCCACTGAGCCCTTTATCATGAACTGTCAATTACTAGATTGTGAGCGCGAATGCTATCAATAGATCTATTTGGGATTAACATCCCCGTTTGGGTGAGTAGCGCTCACTGTGCTGGGTTGCCGGACAACAAACGTATACCATGTCGGATTTGGGATGTTGCGACGTTGATGGTCAGAAAGTTTGATACGCCGTATCCGAGTGGAAATTGGATAGCCGATATTCCATCTATTGGACCAGAACAGTGTATTAATTAAAAATAAATTACATTAAGCCAACAATTAAACACACATATATACAAGCATACAATTAAAGAACATATATACAAAAATATACAGAAATATACAAAATATACATAATATACAAGAATATACACTAATCTAATTTACACTACTCCTAAGGGTTAGATCTAATCTAATGTTAAAAACTAAAATATAAAATAAAAATCAAAATTAATTTTCACTCCCCGGCAACGGCGCCAAAAACTTGATGAGGATCGTTGTGTGTTAATATTTAAGATGTTTCAAGTTTCTAAAATTATATTTGCCGAACTTAACAAAAAATGCACTTTAACGGGCAGTGTACCCGGTCGGTGGTAGATTCGTGGTAAGTAGGGTGTCGAACACTTGAATGCGGTTAAATCTCATCAAATATTTATATATGGTTATCTAATCAATGTTAAATCTAATCAAAAGTCAAAACCTAATGATAAACCCTATGATCATTTCTAATCCTATTCTAACGTAAAAAAGGGGGGGTTTCAGCCATGAGAGACTCTGGCACAAGGTTGGTCGTGTAAACAAACAAATATAATCAAGACACTTTAACCCACGCAAGCTAATTAACAGAAGATAAAAGAGCGGTCAAGCCTTATATAAGAAAACTGTATTAACCATTATTAATCCAATTAGAACGTTGGTTTGTTTATTTAGTGCAATGATTTATTCTCTTGAGGTGTCAATATCATTCTTTTTAAAGACTTAGGCGTGGCCTTCTTCCCGCTAAGACCTAGACACATTAATTCTGTCACAATAAAAGCGTCCGCAATAAAGCATACCTTATTTAGCTGATTATAATCTATCTTAGGGATTAAAGCAATGTGATCTGTATTTAAACCCTAGCTCATAGAGACTTTAACCCACTTACTGCTTTAATGGCAATTTATACACTATAGTCCCACTTGTTCACTAATCCTATAGAATCAGTACGTTATTTGTTGAATTATCTAGGTTTACCTTCTAGTCAACACGTTCAATAAACCATTGGCAATATCTAATTAACTAGTTAAGCTTAAAGTGTATCCTAGAACATGAGATTTAGAAGGACAATACTTGTGATCCTATGATTCTAGATGTATAAATCACTATATGGAGAGCTATCCCGGACTCTAGATTACTTGGTCCATATCACTAGATCCAGTTGAATGATAGGTCGCATACGAAAGCACGTAAACAAGTATAAATTGATAAACATAAACAAGCATACAACGATAAATTAAGAAATCGAGATAAACAATACCAAACATTCAAATCTTCATAATAATGGCTAATACCCGAAGGTATTAGCCTTCAAACGTCATAATAAATACAAGAGCAATTATTTAGCCAAGGTAAACTAACCGAGTTAATGAATGATACTAAACACTGAACGAATTAACTAAAGTATAGATGGAAATTACACGTTGTCTCCTATGAAATTGATAACGTTACTTGACCTCTTCTGCTCTTTTTCTCCTCTAAAAATCGACTTTTGTGGTTTAGGTATCGAGAATATAATTTAGCACACTTAAAACTCATTTTTGAGTTTTCTATTTATAAGGTCTGGAAGTCGGTTCGATACGGCGTATCCAATGGGTTGGATAACCGTGTATTGGATTTCTTTGGAGTAGGGACCAACACAGTTTGATATCTTCCAGAATATCACTTACTATATCTTCAATACGACGTTATACATCTCTGATACGGCGTATTAAATGCGCTTCATTCCTTTGTGGTCTTTGTGAGTGCAGCACGGATACGTTGTAATCTCCTTGATGGATTTACGGCTATTGGTCTCAGAATAGTATCTCATTTAAGCTCAAATGGCGCCTTTTGCTATCTTTCACCAAATACTCCATAATTACTGCAATTCTCAAATATAAATGATTAAGTAACAATTCTTTGCAATAACTATACAAAATGGGTTAATAACATGGCATAAATAATGCTATAAAATAGATGTTATTTAATGTCGTCACATTGACAGGATTCACATTACTCGGCACGCCTCTACAATCCTTTGCCAAATGACCCCTACAGTTATAGTTGAGCTTGTTATAAAGGCCCCTTCGGGTGCATGGTAGGAGTTGCAGGTGGTACACTTGGGCCAAGTACCCGTATTCTCTCTTCCTACAGGGTTTGCGGTAGTAGCAAAAGCATTCCCAGTCCTAGTCCTCTTATTATCATCCCTACCATTCTTATCCTTGCTAGGTTCCCCCACATTTCCTTTTTTCCCAACCTTCTTAATTGATCTATTTCTCACAGCCTCATCGTCATTGCACAGAATCTGCACAACCTTCTGATAGTCTTTGGTTTGGCTTCCGTTGCTGCCAGACCATCCCGCGGGGGTGTTATCTGTAGAGCAAGGCCATAACAACCATACCTCTCAATCATTCCTACCTACTTTCTGGAGTGTACCACATTTGGAACAAACCTAGCCAACTCATAAACCTATTCATATACGCACATGCCATCACCGACCATGGCGGATACCACAACTCATATACTAACTTTTGCATCTGCATGACTATGACAAAACTCTTCTATCATCATTAACTTAAATCATTTCCATGACATACTAAACAGAAACTTCTAATTAGCGTGCGAATCTGAGAGTTTCCATCACCACGTTATAGCCTTACCCACAAATACAGGCAGTGTATTTATACTTTTGGGTCAACACACAACCACTCATATCTTGCACACACCCCATTTTCTCAATCCAACACATAAGAACACACACACCATCCCTTACCATCAGATTCCTTAGAGGTATACATACAGAGCTAAGAACTCCTTATATGAACAACCTACCACCGTTGCCATTACTAACACATTTCCCTAACATTCCCCACCTCCCTTACCATCATATTCCTTAGGGTTACAAGCTAAGAACTCCTTATATGAACAACCTACCCGGTTGCCATTCACTATCACATTCCCAACGTTCTCTTGAACGTTCTCATTAACCATATTACCATTCTGATTTCCAACATTTCCTCGGTTACTAGTCTGACCTAGCATGGCGGGTAAGAGGTTCTATAATTGTTGGACAATGATCGTTGAGAAGTCGGGTGCTCCCTTATTGGCTCCCTCTACATTCCCATTGACTCCCTCTATACCCTCATTAGCTCCCATACCTTGGTCATTTCCTTGACGATTCAAATTATCAACACGCTCATCATTACCTTCCCTAGGTCTTCTACCCCTTCTACCTCAACCAACCCGTACACCCGTTCCCCCTTTTAGTGATTCGGCAGCAGGCCGGCCAGCACTTCGGGTCCTTATTCTTGGCGGCATTACTATATATATAGATATACACATAACACCACCCTACGGTGTCAACGTCGATTTGTGTGAACAACATTATTAAGTATGAGTGAGTTGTGATACACTTATAACTATGTTCGCCACCGTACTTATATTCGCATCCTTTCCCAGTCATATTTAATATTGAGCTCACACATTTCAATGACTGACATAACTAAAGCACCAAACTGCGATCACACAAAAGTGGAACACTGCGCACATAGATCCTATACGCAACTAAATGACGGATCTTATGTTATAATCTAGGCCAATCCACCTAGTTCTCTATAACCTTAGCTATGATTACCAATCTGTTACACCCCGACAAAGGCAAAAACTTAGGGATGCAACATAATGATCAATCATAACACAAGATACAAAATAAAGAAAACTACATTGCATAAACTCCAAGTGCTATAAAGACCATCAACCTCGAACAACTCGAGTGATGTCCCAAATCGCAACTAAAATCCACAATCTCTTACAATTATTCAACTGCCCACACAGGGGACCATAATCCAAACTTAATCCAAAACATCCAAATACTAAAATCAAAACAACAAGCAAGCAAGACTTCACACGAAATTCCACTCGGGATACTTCTAAGTCTGCTATCACAATCACCAAACTATTCTTCTTTCACTTCACCTGAAAATGATACTCGAAAACGTCAACAATAATGTTGGTGAGCTCGTAGGTTTGACCTTAAACCCAAAAGTTGTGCCAATATTTCAACAGTGGACAATAGTGCTATATGACAGTGAATATATGCAAACAATCCAAGACATAGCATCCCCGCTAGTCAATCACCATATGTCACTTACGCACCTAAAGGGCCTACCAGCTGGAGCACTAATATTAGGGCAGGACCTCACACAAACTTGGGTAGGCGTACCCATCCGCTCCAATAATCACACAAATACTGGGTAGGCGTACCCATCCGATCCAATAATCTCACAACACTGGGTAGGCGTACCCATCCGATCCAAACAATCATGCATAATATTCACATAGCAGTCATAAGCACATATCTTGTCCCAAAAACAAAACCACATTTCGCACAGATCAATTCAAAACATTTCAAAACACATTTGAGTATCATTTTCCCCCAACGGAAAAACAGTAAAAAGTGGGGCTACGAGAACTCACCTCAAGCAAGTCTTTAGCAACCAAATCTCAATCACACAAGCAAATGCAACGACGCCCGCACACGACCTAGTCCAGTTAATGTCCCAATTTAATCATCCAATTCTAAAACAATCTTTAATCATCTAATACCAAACCAATCTTCCCACGTATGATCATAGAGTTTAGACGGCGTTGTAACAATTAACCCATAAAAATTTTATGTGTGATGTTGATGACATACTTACCACAATCATATCAATCTTCATTCCACCTATAGCAAACCTCCTTATAAACTATTTAGAGAAAATAGATAAGTAATATAAGTAGATATTTATAATTAATAATTATAAATATATCTCGACAAGTTCATTCGGTAACCATAGTCACTTCAAAATAATCATAATATGGTTAAAAATGAAACGTTTACTCATAATAAACACATTAGAGAAGTTTCGAGAAAAATTATATTTTTCGTCTTTTAGTGAAATTTATTAATTAAATAATATTTTTATTATTTAAAAATACAAAATTCATTGTTTTTAGAAAATTTTAATGTATAATGTTTTACGAAATTTCGACATACCCTGTAAAGCTTACACAACGTTTCTAAGGTTTTCAACCTTATTTTCCGGGGGGGGGGGGGGTGGGCCACCCCCCAAAAAAACATTTTATAAATACGACACTTGTCGACCAAAATTCCAAAATCTCAATCTTTAACTCTTACTAACACGTTTTTCCCAAATATCGTTCAATATCACTTCGCAAATACATTTTCACTTTCAAACGTCTATCAAAACTCTCATAACGACTAAATATCGCTTATTGGGCTTTAAGGCCCAACAAGGGTCCATTAAGACATTTATAAGTCCAAAATACGATTCCAAAGTCAATAACCAAGGTCCCATTTACAATATATATAATATACTTATATGTAGAAAATAATCCGAACCACAATAAGCCCTCCCATTAAGCCGCGGCTTAAATAGACTTATTGGCCCGTGAGTCCAATAGCTCAAAAAATACGTATATTAAGCTTGAAAATAAGCTAATAAGCTATGTATCGCATTTGGTTACTACCATAAGCCTAAAAAATAGTCCACAACATACGCCATAACACAAAATTTATCAAAATCACTTTCCTAGTGATTTTGGGAAGTGGTTCGTGGCATATAAGCCCAAAATAAACCAAGAATTAGCTTAAAAATAAGCCCGAATAAACTATACAAGCTACTATCAAAAATAAGCATTCTAACATCATATATTATTCAACCATCACGACCACAACATCAAAACTACAAAAACCCTCTTTTTCTTCAACGAACCAAACACACCCTTTTTTATTCATTTCGCTTCAAAAAATCAATTTTCACAACGATCAACTTGTACAACTAACATCTATGCATCAAAATAAACCCAAAAGGACAAACGAAATTTAAATAAAAAAAACTTTACGAAAAAGAAAATCTTCAAAAATGTATATTCTACACGAACCGGACAAGAACCCAAACTTTGTTTAAATGAATACCCAAACACTCGTATCAACCCGGAATATCACGTTCTTGATCAAAGTTGGAAAATTTATGGCGGGTGGTGGTGGTGTAGTGGCGGACGAACACACACATACTCTTATGTGTGTGTGTTTTTTTTAAATGAAATGATAAGGATTATGAGTAAATGTTTTTAGTGGAAGGCATATATGTGTACAACTTTAGACGAAGGAGCTAAAATTAAGCCTCATTGTCTCTCTTTCTTGCTATGACCGGCCATGGGATCCAAGGGAGTCCCGGGTCTTTCTTTTCGTGTCGAGATCACTTAAATACTCGTAAAACTCAACCGTAAAATTTATCCCAAAGTTAATTAGCATTTTTATTCACTTTAAAACTACTTTTCCATTAACTTAGAGTATTCACACGACATATTTTCACTTTACACCCTTCAAAACTCATTTCGACATTAAACGGACGTGTTGGACTCGTTTTTTAACATTTCTCAAAATTCACAGGTCAAACCACCTGGAATACAAATAACACAATAATACTTTCCAAAAGGGATTATTAATCACAATTAACCTCAATTCATCACATATCTCATAAAATCATCACCGTCAACACGGTATAAAATCTGAATAAACTGACAAAAGTCAAATAGTCAAAGGACTATAAATGAAATATTCAGAACACAAAAAGGGCAAAGGTTACATTGATAGATGTCAAGCTACCCTAGTACCCTACTAATCCCAAGTTCAACATGGTAAATATAATATCAGGATTAACAAGATCTAAGCCACCCTCTATACTACCAAAACATGAGGATCAATGAAAGGCTATAAGGATATCTAACAGAACCATATATGAACAGGAAAACATAATCATAACAATAGTAGATACGTGGTTAGGCCAGCACTAGGAGTGCTTAGCCGCTCATGGTAACAGCAATGTAAGAATTAATGAATAAAAACATGGATTGAATCATCATTATTCTTATAGAGGATGAAATGAACGATTAAATACAATAATTGTGTAAGTGACTTCTCCCTTGGACCTTCTGATGAAATGCTTTGAATCTTGGGGGTTTGGTTCACCCCTTAGAACTGTGTGTGGAGTGGTGGAACTGAGTGATGCTGAATGAGCCAGATGAGGGATCTATTTATAGGCTTCGAAATATTTATGATGCAACCCTTATGAGATGTTACGCCATAATCTTGCTACATAAGCTTCCAATCTTCTAGGCATAAAAAGATGTTACAGCGTAACCTTGTCGCCTATGTTACGTCGTAATGTTGATTCAGATAAATAATCTCTTGTAAATTTGAATGTCGCGGTGTAAAGTAGGAGAGGCTTTACGCCGTAAAGGATGTGATGACTCATTTCTTCATTGGAGTATGTTACGGCATAATCCTTCGAGGGTGTTACGCCGTAAACTGCCTCATACTCTTCACTTTTGTGCATTTCTTGTCCAAATCCCTTGTCTTTTGCTAAAATGCTCACTTGGTTTCTGAAAACTAATAATAACAATTAAGTAAACTGTTATTCATATACATAATAACATATTTGTAAGCATTTTTATAGGGAATTTGATATTAAAATGTATTAACTATTTAATGTTATCAAATATTCCCCCACTTGACTTCTACTTGCCCTTAAGTAGAACCGTTTAGAATAATTCATAAAAAGATTTCCCCAATTTGACTTGAAGAAATGAATTTATAAGTTACTTATGCTAGAGAACATCAGAGCCGAACGCCTCACGAAAAGGGGATCAAAAACACTCAACTCTCATTACTAATCTAAGTGTTTAATTTCGGGGTGGTCACTCAATTGCAGGACATAGTATGTGTTCTATTATATGCTTGGAAAGTACACAAGTCTCCACTAACTAGAATTAGGGTCTAAACAGTCTTAAAGGCAACATAGGTGACATTTGGTTTATAGGGTGATATAAAGGGTTAGGATAGACACGAGATACACTTTTAATGGTTGTTAAGAAAGAAAAAAATAGTCTAAAGTAATCTAAGGTTGTCATAACTAGCTACCGTCCATCCATAGGTACAAGAGTCTAAGTTTAAAAACATGATCTTCAAAAATGGTCTACTAGCTCCATTCTTCATAATTGTTGAGATGGCTTGGTGATAACATCAAATAACGTCACTTTATTATATCATTTATCCCATCTGTTTTGCCCACTTTTATATAAATATTGCATTATTTGGTACTTGATTGCTTTAAAGTTGATAAATGCAGTAATTCAGGAGTGTTTTGTGAAGACAAGCTAAAAGGCGCATAATTTGGAGGTAAAACGAAGATATTTGAAGATTGCTAATTTTTGACCAATACGCCATATCCAACAAAAGAGATACGGCGTATCAGCGCCAAGACTTCACAAGAAAACGTGTTTGACCAATTCCCAATACGGCGTATCCTCTATGTTTCCATACGCCATATCCATGAAGATAACTATTTGAAGATACAGTATATCAAGTAAATTGGGAATGATATCACTGATTGATTATGAACGTAGCGCGCACTCTAAGAAATCCAGCCCAATACGCCGTATAAACCTTGCTAGATACGGCGTATCGAGTCTTTTTCAGACACTATAATTAGAAGACGATCAAAAATGAGTTTTTCAGTGTGCAAATTCATATTCTATATACATAAACTCATAAAAGAACAATTTTAGAAGAGAAGATCAGCCACCAAGGTCAAGCATTGATCACGAATCCATAGAAGACATCGTGTAATTTTTACTCTCTTGATTATGCTTGTATAATTACAATGGTTGTGGGCTAATACCTTTGGGTATTACCCATCTTAATGAAAGTTCAATGTTTGGTTTGTTTTAAAATTGATTTCTTAATTTATCGTTGATTGTTTAATACTGTTTTATCACCTCTACTTTGTTTAATGTGTTTGGATATGCGACCTATCATTCGAACTGATCTAGTGATACTGACCAAGTAATCTACGATACCGAGAATAGCGCTCCATATCGTTTCATATTAAATGGGCCAATAAGTATCACAAATAACGTTCTGTCTTTGTCTTTAAATTCTGAGCTAGTATGGGGACTGGTATGGGTGACGCCGTTTGGTTTTCAGCAGATCATGCTCTTAATTGACTGATAAAGATTGAAATAAAGGACTACCAGTATATAAAACACCGTCAAACAATAAGTGGGTAAAGTCCCATTGGGCTAGGGTTTTAACAGGATCACCACTGCTTTGATTCCCTAAGATAGATTATATTTAAACTAAAGGAAGCTTTATGCGGATGCGTTAATTGTGAACAAAGGATTATCCGTGTCTAGTCTAGGATGATGTCCCAGCCTATAAGTCTTAAAATGATATGGTCCAAGCCTGTCTTCGAGATAAGTAAATCATTACACTAAAACAAACAAACCAACATTGAACTGGATTTAATATGGCTAATATAGTTTTCTATCATTTGGCTTGTACCGCTTTTCTATCTTTTAATTTTCTTTTTTTATGTTTATTGTCTATTGAATTGATATTTGTTTCCACCAAACATATGCCAGTCTCTCAGGCTGAAAACCCTCATATCATTAGACAATGAATATAGCATAGGTTTAACCAGTATATAGACTAATTAAAATACTGATAGAATTTAGGATTAATGTTTCACTCTTAGTGTTCGACACCTTATTTACCGTGAAACTCCATCTTGACCGGGTACACTGCTCGTTAAAGTGTTGTTTTAGGTTTGTCGACTAAATATAAATTTAAAACTTGATAATCAAATAATTGACCCTACACGACAGCACACCAGGTTTTTGGCGCCGCTGCCGGGGAGTGAATTAATTAAACCTTATTCTTATTAGTATTTCTAACCAATAATTAATTTAGTTTAGTGTAATCTAATTATATAATTCTGCTTGTATTTATTTGCGTTGTGTATTTAAATTCATGCTCTTAATTGTTATCTATTATAACACCGATTCTGGTAATGTTATACGCGTATTCATCTAGTTTTTATACGGCCTTACTAGTTCCTTTTGTTTCAGATACAGCGTATCAAGTTTCTGCTGACCATACGCCGTATTAATTCATCCATATACGGCGTATCAACAACAGTTCGATGATGTTCTTGTAGATTTAATTCTATTAGAATAGCTTTACTTTGAATTATGTCTTTCATGACAGGGGCATTGCTCGACCCATTCCAGTTTTCTTATCCTAAAAGAAAATTAACAATGGAAGAAATAGTGAATAAATTTATTGAAGAAGGAAAACGGGAACACGAGGAAATGGATGCATTCATTAGAGAATTCAGAACAACCAACGAGCTCCTCCTTAAAGAAAGAAACAACTCACTAAGCGAGCTTGAATTCGAAGTATACGGGCTGTCGAGGGCAATCAATAAAGCCCAAATGGTAGGATGTGAGGCCAAAGGAGTAACCACTAGAGGAGGAAAATCCACAACCGAACCCATTGGCGACAACACAAATACCAATAAACACCCGTTACCCCATCACGACGAACCAACAACGCCAGATGAAATCCCCACCAAAACCGAACCTAAAAAAACCAAGAACGAACTAACGAACTGCAACCATCATCAATACCTTTTCCCCACAGATTGAGAAGGGAAAAAGAGGAAGCCCAACAAAGAAAATTCCTAGAAAATCTTAAACAACTCCATATAAACATCCCATTCACCGAAGCTCTTGCACAAATGCCGAAGTACGCTAAGTTTCTAAAGGGTCTACTATCAAACAAAGCAAGATTAAAGGAAGCCTGCACCGTAACAATGTGGAATGTAAAGATGGCCAGACAGTCGTTGTTAAATAAACTCCCATCTAAAGAAAAAGACCCAGGAAGCTTCACTATACCATAGATGCGATATTAGGGGATTTACATATTGATAATACTTTAGCATACTTTGGGACTAATTATAACCTAATGCCTTACACAATGTATGAGAAACTAGGCTTAGGAGAACCAAAACCAACAAGAATGAGCTTGGAACTAGCAGACAGATCCATCAAGTATACGCGGGAAATAGCAAAAGACATGCTCATAAAGATTCATAAATTCATCCTCCCTATTGATTTTGTTATCCTAGATATGCGGGAAGATTCTAGAATCCCGATAATCTTGGAAGACGCAAATTCAGCAACCCGCCTCGAGTATGATTGACGTATTTAACAAAAGATAACACTTTAAGAATGTTGGATAGCGAGAGGTGATTACATTGACGGTCGACCAATCAATGAAAAAACCTCGTACGCAGGACAATGAATGTTATGGGATTAACGATCTAGACACGGTCATACAATCAGCAGCCCAAGAACTACTGGAAAACGACCATCGTAATAAAAACCTAGAAGATGGCATCAATCGACCCGATTCTAAAAATCGTGGGTCTAACTCTAAGATAGCCATACGGCGTATTGATCATATTAATACGACGTATTCACATGAAACACAGCAACAAGAAGAAACACTGAACGAGCAACTCTATTCCGCTAGTGCAATTGAAATTGACGAAAAGAGACCAGAACTCAAAGACCTACCTTCTCACTTAGAGTACGCTTACTTGAAAGGAGAATGAATTCTTGTCCATGGATTATTTTATCATAAACTAACGAAAAAAGAGAAAACTTCACTTCTACGGGTACTAGAAAAACAAAAGGGAGCAATCACTTGGAAGATGTCGGACATCAAGGAATAAGCCCCGTCATTTTGCACTCATAAATTTTTTAATGGAAGAAAGCTTTCAGCTTCATCCAAACTTCAGAGACGTTTAAATCCAAAAGTCCAAGATGTGGTTAAAGACGAGATCGTTAGGTTATTTGATTCGGAACTAATTTACCCTATCTCAGATAGTCCTTGGGTAAGCCCCATTCATGTTGTCCCTAAGAAAGGAGGAATGACCGTAGTGTTAAACGACAACAACGAGTTAATACCATCTCGAACAGTAACATGATGGCACGTATGCATCGACTATCATAAATTAAATGACACAACATGAAGAGATCATTTTCCACTCCTTTTTATCGATCAAATGCTGGAACGATTGTCTGGAAATGAGTATTATTGTTTTCTTGATGGATTTTCAGGGTTCTTCCAAATCCCAATCGCACCAGAAGATCGAGAGAGGACAACTTTTACTTGTCCTTATGGGACTTTTGCCTACAGGAGGATGTCCTCAGATTATGCAATGCTCTGACAACTTTTCAAACATGCATGACGGCAATATTTCATGACATGGTAGAAGATTTCATGGAGTTTTTATGGACGATTTCTCGGTATTCGGTAATTCCTTTGACCAATGTCTTATTTATTTAGATAAAATGCTCGGTAGATGTGAAGAGACCAACCTTGTACTAAATTAGTAAAAATGCCATTTTATGGTAAAAAAAGGTATTGTTTTAGGGCATAAAATATATGGGAAAGGGATCAAAGTTGACAAAGCTAAAATCGATGTAATTGCCAAATTACCTTTTCCCACAAATGTAAAGGGCGTTAGAAGTTTCTTGGGGCACGCTGGGTTTTATCGCAAATTCATAAAAGATTTTTCCATGATTTCCAAACCAATGACCTAGCTTTTAATGAAAGACGTTAAATTTGATTTTTCCAAAGATTGTAAAAGAGCGTTTAATAAGCTAAAAGAAAGATTGACCACCACGCCTATCATAATATCTCCCGACTGAAGTATACCTTTTGAATTATTGTGCGACGCCAGTGATTTTGCAGTAGGAGCAGTCTTAGGACAAAGAATAGACGGGAAATTTAAACCTATCTATTATGCTAGCAAAACCTTAAACAATGCCCAAGCACATTACACCACCACCGAAAAAGAACTTCTAGTAGTTGTTTTTTCTCCTTAACAAATCCCTGCCCTACCTATTTATATCATAAACTGTGTTTAAACCTGATCATCTGCTTTGAAGTATTTGTTTAGCAAACAGGATGCCAAACTAAGGCTTATCAGATGGGTTCTGCTTCTTCAAGGATTCAATATCGAGATAAAGGATAAAAAGGGGCAGAAAACTTGGCTGCTAATCATCTATCAAGACTCGAGAATCCAAATATAGGGGAATTAGCCGAAGAAGAAATTGAAGACAAAATTCCCGGCGAGCATTTGATGATATTAAAAACCAAGTTAAATGACAAAGAACCATGGTATGCAGATTATGTCAACTACATTGCGGAAGTGTAATCCCCCCCCCCGATCCATAAAAGTAAAACGTTCTTCATCTCAAGTAAAGAATTATTTTTGGGACAACCCATACGCATTTAGATTATGTCTAGACAATGTAATGAGAAGATGCGTCGCTGGAAGTGAAATCCTTGAAATATTGGCACACTGCCATTCTGGTCTAAGCCGAGAGGGCATCATATGCTTCGGGGGGCCAAAAAAAGGGGGTACAACCACCAACCACAAAACAACACCACACACCAAAAAAGGGAAAAAGGATATATAAATGTTAATGTTAATGGTTAAATGAATGTTAGTGGAAGTGTTGGTTTTGAGTTGTATTTGGTTTTTTGGGGTATATTGTAATTGGGGTAAAATTCATTACAAACGTGAGGAAGTAATATAAAAAATATAGTAAGTATGTGAGGTCTTGACATTGGGGACTAGACTATGGGACCATTTCCTGACTCAAAGGGTAACAAGTATACTACTATGCGGTAGATTACGTGTCTAAATGGGTTAAAGCTCAGGCTCTACCTACAAATGATGCTCGTGTAGTGGTAAAATTCTTAAAAGGGTTGTTTGCCAGATTTGGGGTTCCTAAAGCCTTAATTAGTGATAGGGGAACAAATTTTTGTAACTCCCAACTTGAAAAAGATTTGCTTAGATACGGGGTGACTCATAGAATATCAACAACATACCACCCTCAGACTAATGGCCAAACCAAAGTCACCAACAGAGCTATCAAACGTATTTTGGAAAGATTGGTCGGATATAACCCAAAAGATTGGTCTGAAAAACTCAACGATGCATTATGGGCCTTCAGAACTTCCTACAAGACACCGACAAGATGTACCCTATTTAGGATGGTTTACAGAAAAGCTTGCCATCTACCAGTTGAGATTGAACATAAAGCATACTGGGCACTTAAACAATGCAATATGGATCTCATGGTAGTTGAAAAAAATCGTTTCATAGAGCTTAACGAATTAATGGAGTTACGAGACGGAGCATATGAAAATACTCAAATCTACAAGGAAAGAACTAAGAAATGGCACTGACCTCCTCCCTTCCTTGTCCATTAACTTAATGTCCAAAAGCTTTTATTATTCCATAATTAAGGACAAGAATGAAGGGAAGAGTCATGCCAGAACTTTTATCGATATACCTGTTTTCGTTGGAAGTTTTTCTATTATTACAGGTTTTACCATCATTGACGGTGATGATATAACAAAAGACGTTGTGCTCGGCATGAAATTTTGTAAGAAGTACGCATCATTCCAATTGATTATGAAGAAATTCGCACACGGGGACGAGTGTGATTGAATTGATGATGAATAAAGAAAGGAAAAAGGTCGAACTTAAAGACCAACTAAAACAAAAGTGCTTTCTAGGAGACAACTCGGTCATTTTAATTGTTTGTCGCATTTTAATTGTTTGTTTCACGAGTCTGTCTTCCCAGACACTCTATACGGCGTATCGAACCCCTATAGATATGGCTTATAGACGTGTCTGGACGTTACCAGTTTTAAAAAAAACTTAATATTTAATTTCTAATAATTTAATTGTTTTTACAGGAACCATATGGCGTATCCTAGGGATTGGGATACGTCGTATTGATTCATGTACAGTTGTGTGTTTAATTGTTTTCTTGTACCATTGTAGTGAGATAGAAATTTCACTTGTCTTGTAATCTTTTATGCAGGACCTTGCTGAAACTATGATATGGTATATTCTGAAAAAGACATGTGTTGAACTTATCCGGGCATTCTGAAGCCCTAGTCAACATACTTTTTGCTCAAGAACTCATCTTGGAGAATTATCACGAGCAAAACATCAGGGAGTTTTCCGTTCTAATTCTATTTTTCCCTTATTATTTATTGTTTTATCTATACAACGAGGACGTTGTATAATTTAAGTGGGGGGATGGAGAATTAGAACGTACTTGTCTTCTTTTTTACAAAATAACATGCTACGAGCTTAAAAGTGCTTAAAAATAGGCCAAATTTATTTTTTTTAGCATGACTTTTGTAAAAATCACTAGTTACATTACCTAGCGCACTATAACCCTTGATACATATTGTGAGAATTAAGCCTATCCCGTTTCCAATTGCTTACTAAAAATTCCACAAAATTATGAGTGTGCCGGTGATGTAGTGGACTTTAGAACTTGGCCTGGTATATCACTCGAGACCGCAATGATTAGTACTATGGATTTAGATGGAGGAACATGTTCAACTGATAAATTTCTAGGATTAAACCAAATAGCCTACATGTCGTAAAATTAACTATCTACACTGGTTAGTTAACTCCCATGTAACCCTTTGTTTACTCTCATTTTTAGAGTAAGATTTCTTAGAACAACATGTTGAGTCATTCCTTTCTTTTTCTACATCATATTATATGTTTTGTTACACCTTTGCACCTTAGCCTACCATGTAGATTAAGCCTATTTTAATCAAAATTGCTAGTTGCTTTCGTGTAAAGTTTTGTTTTTCCTGTGTTCAAGTGAAATTTTTCTATCTCTGTAATGGTCGAGAAATTACACAATGCAATGGGAAAAATATGTAGCTCATAAGTTTCACTACTTTCATGATTATGAATCATGTCCAAAGAATAAGTGTTACAAGGAAAAGATTATCCGGACGAATTATGATAGTGAAGACGGTGGAATTAAACCAAGATTTATGATGTATTGCAAAAAAATGGAAATAGAGAAAAAGCAAAAAAAGATAAGGAAGAAAAATAGTCGGTTCAAAAGAAGTTTATACTGAAGGAATTACTTGGAAGGATCGATTATTTGTTGATACGTTACAAAAATCAACGATGTAAAGTCTTGTAAAAAGTGGCCGATATCACCACTTATTCTGTAAAAGTATGTAAAGAGTGAGATGTAAGGGAAGTTGGCCGTTATGGGAAAGCCAACTTAGGTTGTCTTTGTCATTTCTGTGATTGAGGCGTTTGTCTATATGTTCGAGTCTTTATCATGGAACGGTCAGGGGAAAGTTACTAGTAACCGTACCTAATTTGTTGGCTTAATCTATTTGTGTTTTTAACACCCATTTTACTTCTCTTTCCTAGCAACTAACCTTAATGTCTACTCAAAAAGGACTTGTACGAGCATTAATGTCTATTCCGTCGTTACGGCCATGTATGCATGTCTTAGCTGCCTTGTTGGATGACGACTTTCGTTGAAAGTTAGAAGCTCCCTACCCTATATCGTTCTTCATCCTAACCGCTAGTTAAACACGAACATGGATGTGATCTGATTGCATATGTCTATTCCGTCGTTACGACCGTGTATGTACGATGCAGCTGCCTTGTTGGTGTGGTACTTATGGTGAAAGACTGTTGAATGATCAACCCTAAGCCATCTTAACCCAATTTATCTTTTGTCTTGTTTCTCCTTAGCTTTAGCGGTGGAGATGTATACGCTTGCCAAGCCTATGATAGAAAACTAATCATGACCGAGCAATTGAGCGTACCAATTAAATGTTGCACCCTAGATTAGTTGAGTGATATGAGTGTTTTCATTTCCATATTTTGTGAGGAGCTTGGTTATGTACAGGTGATTAGGACAAAACGATGCTTAAATGGAAAATCCTCAACTTCGGTTGGGATACATTTTCATAAACAAAAACTTTTCTAAAGTCTACTTAAGGACAAGTGATATGTGCTAAAACACACATAATTTGTACCACAGAAAATGCTAATAAACGGACTAAAACACTAAAATATGGATAAATATGTTGCAAATATGTTTGTATTGTGTTTTTATGTCTTACAGGTACAAATGATTGAAAACAAAGCAAAAACGGTAATTTTCGGGTGACTTTCGACGACGTTTTTACGTTTATCGAGGTTCAAACAAAGTCGTTAATATTCCTCGATCACACCATTGGAAAGAGCACGAAATTACGAGTCCAGCTGTACCGGCCTTTCATATGTGAACCTTTTTATTTTGACCCTTTTTCGTCCCTGTTTGAACCTTTAGTAATAATAAACCTTCTCCATATTAATTAAGGGTTATATAATAAAATTGGTATATAATAATTAGAACCATGCCCTAGCCCAACGGTTAGAGTCATTGGCTTCTACCTCAAGGTCCCTGGTTCGATTCCGGGTAAGGCCTTGGGTGAGGTTTATTCATAGGGTGCCACGTGTCGACCCGACCCGGCCCATGAACCGAACCGACCTGGCCCATGACCCGATCCAGACCCGGCCCATTACCCGACCTAGACCCGACCTGACTCGACCCAAGACCTGACCTGACCAGGCCCATGACCCGGTTGGCCACCACCGTTGACCAGCGGTTGAATACCGTTGACCGGTGGTTGACAGATGGTCCGGCGGTAGTTAACGGTGATCCGCCACCGTTGACCGATGGTCTGGCGGCGGTGGTCAACGGTAGTCCGCCACCGTTGACAGTCGTTGACCGCCGGTCATTACGTTGACTGCCGCCGTTGACCGATGGTCCGGCAGTGGTTGACCGGCATTGACCGGTCATTGGCTTGCCACGTTGATGCCACGTAGCGTGCCACGTCATGGCAGCTGGCCAATCAGAGGCTGCCACGTGGCACTCCTAATGATTGGTATGAGGTACTGTGCATGTGTACGAGGTTGTCAGTACGAGGAATGATCCAGAAGCACACGTGGCATTATGGGATTGGTGGATCTAGTAATAAACGCGTCACGTGGTACAAGGTTCTAGAAATCATTAGCTGGCATGTAAAATGACTAAAATACCCTTAGTTCTTGGGTTGTGATTGGTTGGTGCCCTGAAATGATGAATTTGCCCCTCCCACATCTTGGCTATAAATCAACAGACGCAGTGCTCATTGAGAGTGTGAGATTTTAGTTTATTTTCAAAGAGTGTAGGTTAGTTTTAGGAGTAATATAGTATAGATTTTAGCTTTTTGTAAAAGATTTTTAAAGCTTATTAGCTTATTGTAATAATCATTTTGAGCTTATTAATGAAGATGTTAGAGGTTGGTTAATAGCTTATTGTCTTGCTTATTTTTCTCTTTCTTTTCTATAGCTTCTTCAATAAGCTCTTTTTAGCTTATTATTTTTTATAGATTATTTTCTATTTCAAATAAGTATTCCTTTAGCTTATTTGATTAAATCTAAGCTTATATCTCTAAATAAGCTTTTGCTTTTTTCATCTCTTTTTCTCTTTTCTTTTCTTTTCTTTCTCCAAAAGTGCTTATTATTTGATTAAGCTTATATCAAGATCATAAAGGAAACCGTGAGTGCTTAATCCTTGGCTTATTTATTAAGCTTTGTGTTTTCTAGATTTTGGTAAGCTTAATCTTAGCTTAAAATTTTCAAATAGCTTATTTTCATTTTATTTAGCTTAAAGTTGTTTACTTTTTGGCTTATTTTCTTAGATCTATTCCTTAATCATACCCGATCCATGTTCACTTGATTGGACGCCTTAGTTTTGGGTAGATTAGGTCTAAAAATAGTAGATCTATTATTTTTAGCTTATTTTCTAGCATAAAATTTGTTGCTTTTTTAATTCTAGCTTATTTTTCTTAGATCTAAGTCTTTAAGATCCAAGTTCACTTGATTGAACACCTTAGTTTCGGGTAGATTTAGATCTAAAGTTTTCATCTTTTTATTAGCTTATTGTCTTTAGAATAAATTCTAGCTTATTTTGGCTTAGTAGCTTAATATTATCTTGTTCATCTTAATCCTTGTTTGTTTTAATGTTGATAAAATATATACAACTCAAGGCCAGGACTTTAAGGGTCTTTAAAAGGTTGATAAATAGAATAAGTTTTAATCTTTATGGTTTTTAAAGGAAGTAATTATGTAGATAAAGTTGAGACCTTTTATTTGCTAATAAGTGAAGTACAGAAGCTTTTTAAGGATAAAGCTTATTTGTTTATTAAAGTTATTTAAGATCGTGTGTTTTATAACATTGAGCGGTTCATCATTTCGGGTATCTATTTCTAATCCTTTTAAATACTTAGAATAGTTTTATTTTATCGTTCCATAATATATTTGCGAATTTAATTTTTGCCATGCTTAGTGTAGATTTAATTTTGTCGTTAAATGCTATGTTTGTTAAATTGAATTTCGTTATGAGTTGTGAGTAAATAACTTGTGTTTGCTAAGTGATTAGTGATTTGGAATTTAATTCCAATTTACATACCGTCAATTTTACTTTTATGCAATATTAAAATACTTTCATTTATTTTAAAAAAGCATTTACTTTACTAGTCAATAGTCAATTTCTTGAAACTTTGTTTTCTAAGATTTTTAATTCGTTAAACTTAACCCAGCCACGCACATTAAGACTTCTCACGTCACTTAGCAAGCATATTTGTCATTTATATCTTTTAGATTAATTTTAGTTTAATCTTTTAGTTTTTAATCTTATAATTAATATTAGTTTAAATTTTAGTATAAAAATAGTTTAAAACCAAAACCAAAACCTTGAATGACAATCAAGCTCGATTTACAACTTGAACATAGATTTTCATTTACCTCTCGCTGAGAAAAACGATACCCATGTTGATTACTTGTTATTATTTCCTAAGAATAATTTGTATGATACTTAGCTTGCGTATACGTATATGTATTTTATAAATTTATATATAATATATCAGAGGGTTTTATTTGATATAAACGCGTATGAAAACGACCGTATCAGAGACGTTTTGGAAAATTTAGTTATCATTTAATATTATTTCAGAGTTTTACAAAAGGAGGTCCCAACATACATATGAAAACATAGAGTTTGAATGATAACAAGTTTGGACGTTCTCAAGTCCATGCCACTCCGTGCCTTAAACCGCTTAATTACCTGAGATAAACATGCTAAAAAGGTCAACACAAGGGTTGAGTGAAATTCATAGGTTTGTAATGAAATGGTTAAATACAAGTCATCATAAGTAGTAATAATTGTACAATTACAATTATCATGGATAACAGTATTATTGCCCTAAGCTCACGAACTCAAAAATTAACATGGAAATCACCTCAGTGACATTATTGAGGAACAACTGTCCTCTTGGAAAGGTAACTTGCCAAAGTTACCCATTATTCTCAAATATAGCGCGTTTGATTACCCCATGTACAGGTAAACACAAACGGGATTCGTCAATCCCGATAGATCTATCCACAATATTCGTGTTCACTCGCAAGTGATTAATGGTTCATGATTAAATGATATTGGCAGTGAAGGTAAACTTAGGCAATAATATATCAGGATATCATACAATTGGAAAATACTTGTATTCATGGTTTATAGCATGTATCCCCCCACGGGGTTTGGAAAACATATAAAGGTGATCTATGAACTAACCTTAACAGGGAAATCTAATTGATGGAAAAAGTAAATCAAATGGAAGTAAACAGCTTCGTCACGCAACCTATGGTAATATGTCAAGTCATAGTTTGATTGTTTATATTTCAAACTTTATTTCATAAAGTTTAACGTAAATATTAATTTGGTTTATTAACTTGTGAAAATATCGTATCACTGTTCGGGCTATCATAATCCAGAGGTCATGTAGTAAAAGTTTGAGGAGCTAGGACACTTTAAATCGTAAATCTAGCAACTCGTCAAAACGTCTACCCAAATAAAATCCTCTCATATGAAATTCCCTAGTAACATGATACGTTATAGTTTAAATGATAAGATTTTATCTTTTTAAGTTTCTTCAAAAGCTAGTGGATGATAAATTATGTTAAATATATAACATAATTAATTTATAATGTTTCGATCGATGAATGAACGATAAATGTGTCGGGTTTTAATAAAATCGAGTTTTATAATGTTTAAATATGTTTTTATTATTAAATATAAAAATATTACATTTTATACCTTTAAGAATTCAAAAATGACAATATATACCCTTGGCATATATTAATTTACAATTTAAACCTTTTTCTTTTATATTTTAAATATTTAACCCTTAACTTAGAAAGTTGGCAAAACAAGCCCTTGTGGTTTTAAGTTTAGGATAATTACACTTTTGGCCCGAAAGTTTAATAGTTTCAAATTTTACAATATATATCCCTAAAGGACAAAACGATTGCATTTTAAGTCCAAATTTCATGTCCAAATTTCATATACTTTGTATTTTTAATCTCCAAATCATTTTGCAGCATAAAACTTATCATAATAAGCTAAAATAAGTTGGTTTTTACGAGCTTAAAGCTTATGAAATGAGCTTAT
>BQNB010037929.1:0-47308 GCA_026074375.1 Tanacetum coccineum | reverse complement strand
TTTTGTAGTCGACTCTGGAAAATTACTTTAATTCCTCCTCTTTTAAAAAAAATCGTCGTATAGTTTTCTGGCAAACTGACCCAAACAATTTCCCCATTGGATGCATACACGTGCTTTCAATTATGAACTTGTTGAACCATTACCCAAACTTGAACGTACTCTGAATCGAAGACTTCGTCGACGAAACATAAGAGTTCCATTCGATCAAAGAAATAATCCACCACAACACCCGAGAATTGTCTATCCGCCAATTCTCAACATCAATTACTTCCGTCACTTTCTTGATATTCTTCAAAATTACGATCCAATGGATGATGAACCCATGTGGGTTGCCGACCGTGTTGTCGCTCCGACTCATGGTTCCGCAATCACTATTCCTGAAACCGCAAACGAATTTGCTATTAAAGGTAACCACTTGACTCTCGTCAAAGGAAACCAATTTGATGGCAGAACCAAAACTGATCCTCATAAACACATTCATGAATTCCTCAGAATCTGCAATATGTTTAAATACAAAGATACCGAAAATGAAGCTGTCCGCGTGATGATGTTTCCCCTATCACTCACTAGAGAAGCAAAAACATGGATGGACGAACTCAACAAGGGAACTATCGAAACATGGGATGAACTTTGAACTGCTTTCATTAGCCGATTCTTTCCCCCCACCTCTTTTGGGCCGACTCCTCGGAGAAATCTGTGCCTTTTCTCAACACGAAAATGAATCTCTAACCGATGCTTGGCTTCGTATGAAAGAAATGCTTCGAAATTGTCATGGTCATAATCTGTCCAAAGGCAATATTATCAAAATCCTTTATCATGGTCTCAGCGAAATAACCCAATAAGTTCTAAATGCTGCAGCTGGTGGTATCTTTTTCTATAAAACACCAAATTAAGCTTATCAGCTTCTCAAAGATAAAGTCTTACTCAAGCTCGATTGGGCTAAAAATAAAAAAACCAAAACATCTCTTAAGAAAACCGTTGCTTTCGTCGATGAAGGTAGCAGTAATTCCGATACTAACAAAATTATAGCTCGAATGGATGCCATGACCATAAAAATGGATGCTCAGTACAAAGAACTCCAATCTCGTACTAAACAACCAACACCCGATATTGACGATGATGACATGCCTATGTCCCGTAAAGAAGAAGCTAAATTCATGCAAACTTTCCGTAAGATTCGTTTTTACAATGATTATCGCGATCGAGACTCGAATCGCGATAATTGGCGTTCAAGCGGACGGAATGATTACAACCGAGACAACTACCGATCTAATATCGATGATAAAACTTACGATCTTTAAAGACAATTCAATGATTTCATGAAATCTCAGCAATCAACCAATTCCTTTGTCAAAGAAACATTCATGGACCTCAAAACTTAACTCGAAACAGTAGCCAAAAACCATCAAGCTTCAATCCAAAATCTTGAAACTAAGTTCGACAGACTCGCTGACAAGCAATCTGGTCGACCTTCTGGATCTATTCCAAGCAACACTCAACCAAACCCAAAAGGTAGTAACTCTAAAGCTTGCCAACCACCGCAAGCTCGTAATGAGCATGTGTATGACGTATTCACAAGAAGTGGTAAATCCTATAATCCACCAGATAACCCAAATGAACAAAATAAATCTGAAAACCCTATCAACTTTGATAGCGATAATGAAGACGATGAACCTATACCACAACCAAAAACTCAACCCCCAAAACCAGTCAAAGAAACATCGTTACCCAAACCAGACAAACCAAATATTTTGTATCCTCAACGCTTTAGAAAAGAAAAAATAGAGGCCCAATACGAAAAATTTCTTGACATGATCCGAGTCGTTCGAATCAACGTACCTCTTGTCGACGTATTAGACGAAATGCCTAACTATGGAAATTTTCTCAAAGAACTCATAAGCAATAAACATAAAATTGAACAAATTTCTGCCGCTTTCCTTAGCGATGAAAGTTCAGCGATGATCCAAAATAAAGTTCCACCAAAACTTGGAGACCCTGGAAGTTTTCTTATTCCATGTAATTTCAATAAAACTTTCTCCTGTAATGCTTTAGCCGATCTTGGTGCTAGCATTAACCTTATGCCATATTCCTTATATGCAAAACTATCTCTCGAAACTCTAAAACCTACCAAAATGAGTGTAAGATTAGCCGACAGATCATTCTAATATCCTGTTGGAATAGCTAAAAATATGCTTGTTGAAGTTGGTAAATTCACCTTTTATGTTGATTTTGTTATTCTCGAAATGAAAGAAGACAGTAAAGTTCCCCTCATTTTGGGACGACCCTTTCTTCACACTACTGATGCAGTTATTCGAGTTAAACAGAAACAACTCTATATTAGAGTTGGGACTGAACGAATGATCTTTAATATCGACTATGCGAAGAAATACTCTTACTCAAACGATGATACATGTTTTAGTATTGATGTTATCGATGAAATCTTAGAAGATTTTGATGCTCTTCTAGACGAAGGAAGCAAAATCCTCCATTCCATCAAAGGAACCCTTCTCGAAGAAGAAATATTTTCTGAATTCAATGAATTCATGGTAATGACTGCTAATGAAAATTCTGAATCTGAATCCGACATCGAAGAACCACCTTTAAAAAAAATCACCATCAACACCGATTATAAAATCAAAACATCTCTCGAAGAACCCCCTACAGATCTTGAACTCAAACCTCTTCCTGATAACATAGAATATGTATTCCTGGAAGAACCATCTTTTCTTCCTGTAATCATATCATCTTGACTATCTGCTCAAAACAACAGAAAACTTGTATCCGTCCTTAAAAAACATAAGGAAGCCTTTTCCTAGAAAACAACTGACATTCTTGGTATCTACCCATCATTCTATAAACACAAGATACAACTTCTAGATGACAAGAAACTAGTTGTCCAAAAATAAAGAAGGTTGAATCCAAATATGCAAGAAGTTGTTAAGAAAGAAATCATGAAACTCTTAAATACCGGTATTATTTATCCAATTACCAATAGTCCTTGGGTTAATCCTATTCATTGTTGTACCAAAGAAAAATGAGGTATTACAGGTTGTCACAAACGAAAATATGAATTTACCAACAAGAACCGATTACGAGTGGCGAGTATGCATCGATTATCGTAAACTCAATGAAGCAACCGCAAAAGATCATTTTCCTTTGCCGTTTATGGATCAAATGTTAGAAAGACTCGCAGGAAATAAATATTTCTGTTTCCTCGATGGTTTTTCTGGATATTTTCAAATTCCTATCGACCCGATGGACCAAGAAAAAACAACATTCACATGTCCTTTTGGAACATACGCTTATAGGCGAATGCCTTTCGGGCTATGTAATGCCCCAACTACATTCCAAAGATGCATGTTAGCAATCTTTCATGACATGATCGAAGAATCCGTCGAAGTATTCATGGACGATTTCTCCGTCTTTGGAAACTCTTTTGATAAATGCCTAAACAACCTCGATAAAATGCTCCAGCGTTGTAAAGATGCTCATCTTGTCCTTAATTGGGAAAAATGTCACTTCATGGTCAAAGAAGGAATTGTGCTTGGACACAAGGTGTCTAGCGCAGGACTTGAAGTCGACAAAGCAAAAATCGACGTAATCTCAAAACTTCCACCCCTACTAATATCAAAGGTATTAGAAACTTTCTCGGACATGCTGGTTTTTACCGACGTTTCATTAAAGATTTTTCAAAATTGCCTCGACCTCTATCCAAGCTGCTTGAAAAGGATTCTCTATTCGTATTCAATGATTTTTGGAATTAGTCAAATGCATTCAAATTATTAGAGAAACTCACATGTTCTCCTATGATCATAAGGCCCAAACTGAATTCTTCTGTTTTGATACAAAAAAATACAAAAAAAAAAAAACTAAAAACACTTATGTGTGATGCAAGTGATTTCGCAGTTGGAGCTGTATTAGGTCAAAAAGATGGTAAAAAATTTCACCTGATCTACTTTGAAAGCAAAACTCTTAATCCAACTCAATAAAAATACACCGTAACCAAAAAAGAACTTATAGCTGTAGTTTTTGCATTCGATTTAAAAAATTAGATCCTATCTTATTCTATCAAAAACCATTGTTAACACGATCATCAGCTCTTAAGGCATACTTATTAAAAAAAAAGACGCAAAACTCGTTTCTTTATTCGATGGATTTTACTCTCATAAGAATTTGACATATAAATCAAGGATAGAAAAGGAATAAAGAATGTCGCAGCTGACCACTTGTCCCAAATTGAAAATAACGAGTCAAGTGATACAATGAAGTAGATGATAACTTTCCTAGAGAAACCCTTTTGGAAATTAACACAAAAGATGAACCATGGTTCACAGATTTTGCAAAATATTTAGTAGCTGATATTATACCAAAAGGGATGACGTTTCAACAAAAGAACAAATTCTTCTCTGACCTAAAGCACTACTTCTGGGAGGAACCCAATATAACCGTTAAGAAGGTCCTAGACTCAGGTTTTTACTAGACAACAATTATTAAAGAAGGTCATACTTTAGTTCAACTTTGCGAAGCATGCCAAAAGACGGAATTTTATCAAAATAAAAAAAAAAAAAAAAAAAAAAAAAAAAAAAATAAAAAAAAAAAAAGACTGTGATGAGATGCCCTTTAAAAAGAACATTATGTATAGTGAAATTCTTCGATATTTGGGGGGTATTGACTTTATGAGTCCATTCCCAAAATCGCACGTAAGTTTGAATTCATCTTGTCGCTGTTCTTGATTATGTATCTAAATGGGCGAAGCTCAGCTTTACAACCAATGATGCCTGAGTGGTTATCACTCTTTAAAAAAACTATTGCATTTGGGATTTGCCAAGCTCTAATCAGCGATCGAAGCGTATCACTTTGCATCAAAATAATGGAAAAAACGATGAAGAATGATACTGGAGTTAACCACCATTTTTCTACAATATCACCCTCAAATAGTGGTTCAAGTTGGAAAAACGAACTAAGCTTTAACGAGAATTCTTGAAAAAACTGTTAAAAGATAATCCTGCTATTTGGTCAAGAAAACTTGATGACGCTCTGTGGGATTTTCATACTCCTTGTAAAACACCTACCGGTACCACACCTTACAAACTCATATATGGGAAGAATTGCCACTTACCATTTGAAATTGAACACCGTCCATGCTGGGCCTTGAAGAATTGTAATCCAGATCTCATTACTGCAGGTGAAAAAAGAATGTTCCAGTTACACGAGTTAGACGAATTTAGACATCAAGCCTATGAAAACTCTCGATTATACATAACTAGAACCAAAGTCTAGCACGATAGAAAATTAAGAATGAGAAAAGAATTCAAACATGGAAACAAGGTTCTACTCTTTCACTCAAAGTACAAATTTAAACAGCTCTTAAAACATCAAATCCGATGGGCTGTAGGACCTATGTGGGGATGAAACATCAATATCATCAGGTATATTTAAACTATTATGGAGATGATGGTAAAAAGGTTCATTGTTATACGGCCAATGACTCAAGAACCTATATCACGAAGAAGAAGCTCTATAACGACCCAAGGGAAGAAGTCACTCCCTTCTTTCCCAAACAATGACTCACCAGGTTCGAGTCTAGCTAACGACTGTTTCACAAATTAAGCGCTTCTCGAGAGGCAACCCGTGCTTCACTTAAGTGTGGAGGAGCCCCTCCTCTATTCTTCTTTCATATCCTTTATTTATTTTCTAAAAAAAACAACAAAAATATTTTCTTTTTGTGTGCTTACCTTTTATGCAGGTTATATAGCTTAAAGATTTAGAAACTTATGAAGTCTGCTCACGGATAGATTTCTCGCTACTAGACATCTATATGCCCCAGGAAGTACCATTTCCTTTAATTTTCCCTATTTATCTCTATTATCAGTTATCACATTGAGGGAAATGTTTAACTTAAGTGTGGAGGAGAGCCAAATAGGAAAAATTAATCATATCCCTCTATGCTTACCTTGCCAAATTTTTTTACTAAACCAATGTTTTCGAAATCCAAAATCTTATATAAATATATGCTTTCAAAAATTAAAAAATGCTCTTAGTAAGGCAAATCCAACCGGATTGACTCTATAGCTAGCACAACCTAGTCCACTAAATTGTGAGAATTATAAGCCTTTTGAATATTCCAGTACCCACTTTTGGTGCCTAAGATAATTGATCCCTTTAGCTTGTTCAAGTTAAGGAGCGAGCAATCATATGTATCTATTCCATCGTTATGGATGTGTATATGTAGTTTTGTTACCTTTTCTGGAACAATGGTATTGGTTGATCATTATATTTAAGTGAGCCGGTAATTTAGATGCTTTAGAACTTGTTTGCTTCATCATCATTTACTAGACCAAAAGCTGAATTTAATCGTATGATATGTTCCCCGAAGTCCCTATTCTTGGCAAGTGGTCCCTTTAGTGCTAAATTGCCTAAAAGTCTAAGTAAAGAAGTTAAGTTAAAAGAAAGATGTTATGTGCCAAAGCCTTAGTTACTGATTATCAAGGTAGTAATATATATACTTCTTATTATATTATATTTTATATATATTTATATATAGATTTATATATAATAGTTCTAAATAAATAAAGGGTTAAGTGTTTGTCACATTTCGCATAAAGTATCAAGTTCCGCCCTTCTGTCAAGTTATGTGTTAAGTTTACATGCCTATAGGTAGCTGTCTTGATTATGTCTGTGCCAATTAAGTGTCTCACAGATTACTATATATATATATAATATATATTATTTATATACTATATATTATATATAGATATATATATATTATATTTACATCATTGAGTGGCTGATGGGAATTTTAAATCAAACACATTTCCCTGTGAGGTGCTATGTTATATGTCAATGCCTGAAAAGTTATCTAAACCTGTAAACACTTGCAAAATCTAAATTTTCTCCACGTCATGATAAATGATTTCTATTTTTCTCGCTTTGATTGATTGAGGGCAAGCAATAGCTAAGTGTGGAGGGATTTGATAACGCCCAAATTATACATGTTTTCGGTGGCGTTATTTGCATATATTTAATCATTTCTCGTGAACTTTTTGATACTTTATAGCATGAATTGCTTTGCGGTTTCACTTGAAGTCATCCGAGGATAAACACAACAAAGATCGGGTATTTATATGCTAAAGAACACAACATACAAGAAAAGATAAAGTTCAAGATCTAAAAGTAAAAATGTGCGCCGCACTTACCAATTATGCGCCGTACTTCTCCTCAAGTCAAAGAAATAAAGACTTAGTCGAAATTCCGCATTAACTCCACAAGTACGCCGCACTTACTATTTTGTGCGTCCCACTTCCTACTTGATTATGAAGAATTAATGAAGACTAAAATGCAACTGCATTAACACCCTAAGTACGCCGCACGTACAACTTTGTGCGCCGCACTTCTTTAATAAACATTTATTACGCTCACATTTAATCACCAAGTACGCCGCACTTACAACTTTGTGCGCCACATTTTCACCCCTTACCTAGCCTATAAATAGGGGACGAATTTCACACATTTCATCCATCCCTCATCTCACTAATCAATCTCACAATCATTCCTCCTTTACTCCTTCATATAAACCTCACACACACCACTTTCCAAATCATCCACCAAGCATACCCTTTTGAAGATTCAAGATCAAACAACCAAGAACAAAGTAGAATATCATATTAGTAAATTAGAATAATGGAAATTCATGTTGAATCAAGCAATGTTATGAACATCTTAGTCATGAGAGGCTAAATCTCTCATGACTACTCGATGATGTTATGATAATAAATAAGTGTTTGGTATGATTGTGATCTCTTTAATCTCAAGCTTATGTTGCAATTGTGTTATATCCTATCTTATCGGTTTTTGCTTATCAACTTAGATTATATAATCATATCGGTATAGGTCTAAAGACCTATTATGATCTATGTGGTTTTAAAGATTTGTCTATGATCTTTATTGTTTGTGCCGAGAAATTCACTTTTGTAAATTGATAAACAAAATAAGCTTTGATATAATAAGTAACTAAACTATTTGAGTGACACATTTGGTCTACTATACTAAATATAAGGCTTGAGTTAATCAAGTTAATTTGTGAAAATGTTTTCTGACGAGAAATCCTTTTTGTAAGTTAAAGGTTCCATTTTCAAGATCATTTTCAACACTTATGAATTATTTTCAACTATCCGAGTAGTCATCTTTATTTTAATTGGCAAAACAAAAAGTTATTTTCAAGTTAAAGTTTATTTTCATTCTGATTATCTAAACACTACTCAAATCCCTGTGGACGACCTGGTCTTACCTAAAAAAATTATACTACATATGTGGGTTATACTTTTACCCGTGTGTTTCCCTATAATAAAATTAGTATTTTCAGTCATTATAAATTTAAAGCTTTTGAAACACATCACAAAGCCCTAGAGACATCGCCAGAACCCAACTTTTATATATAAAACCTTATTTTTTTCATAATTTCGTGTGGAAACTTGGGAGAACCTTTGTAGCAACTATCATAGTCAAAGTTTAAGGTTTTTTAACCCTTTTGTACTCATTGTTACCCCATGTTCAATTGAAGTGAAGTTTCTATCTCATTTAATCATTCAATATGTCTATGTGCTGTTTTTAATTAACATGCTTGGCTAAATTTAATTAGTGTTTGCTTATGATTGCATGAAATCTAGTTTCTAATCTCTATTATATTGCTTCTTGTTAGTGGTGCGCACGCTAGGCTTTAGAAAACTGGCTATTTGATCTTCATATCATAGCGAAAACGTCTAGGAAAACGTGGTTAGGTTAGAGGATACATGTGATTAGATCTTCATATCTAGATCACTTTTGGGTGGGTTCCGAATTAAGTATTTAGTGCGTGTGAATTTACTATTGGGAAGGAGCGTGTCTGACAGGTAACGCCCGACTAGGTTGTCACGTAAAATGCAAACTTGACCAACCCGCCGCTGAATTAGGAGAATACTTACAAATTACACTAACAAGGGTGAGAGACAATAGAATTAAAGAGAACAACTAGGGAGTAGTGCATGATTAGGTAAACTTGGTTGTTTAACCATACGAGTTCCACACAATTTACTTTTCTTGCAGAATTAGGAGTAGTTAGTAGGTTAGTTAAAACCCCTCTTTAAAACCCGAGATTTTACTTGCTTTCGAAAAAATATAAAAATACAAAAAACTATTCTCTCAATCTTTAGACGTAAAGTACAATTCGAACATACTCAAACTATTACCTTTGAGAACGACCTTGAGTCTTGCGTATACTACACTAAAACGGTTAACTACTCTGTCTAAAAAGGTTGTAAAACTTTTGTGTGGCAACCCGTCGCATCACCTTATCTATACTTCTATACTATTATATAAAGCATCTAAAAATGTGGGGTCTACAAAAATTAAGATAAGGAACACCAATGACATGTCGACACGTATAGTAGCAGTATATCCGATACTGAAAAAATTAAGGCCCTAATGGATGCCATGACCATAAAAATGGATGTTCAGTACAAAGAACTCCAATCTAGAGCTAAGCAACCAACCTCTGATCTTGATGATGATGACATGCCTATGTCCCGTGAAGAAGAGGCTAAATTCATGCAAACTTTTCGTAAGACTCGTTTTTACAATGATTACCGCGACCAAGACTCAAATCGCGATAATTAGCGTTCAAGGGGAGACAACTACCGATCCAACACCGATGATAAACCGTACGATCTTTAAAAACAATTCTACGATTTCATGAAGTCTCAACAATCAACCAACGCTTTTGTCAAAGAAACATCCATGGACCTCAAAACTCAACTCGAAACAGTAGCAAAAAATCGTCAAGCTTATATTCAAAACCTCGAAACTAAGTTTAAGGAGGCACTTATAATTATGGTGGCCAACATAATTATAAAGGCATCACACACGTAGACTTGTGACCATGATTGCATTTATTTGTGTTTGGCTGTAAGATGGTAGTGTATTATGTTCTATTGATATGTGTATTCATGATAAGGATGGTGGTATGGGTAGAGAATTATTCCCTTACCCTAACTGGAGGATATGTTAAGTTGAGTTGTATAGATAGTAAGTTTCCCTTCTATCTAGTAATTGTAGATACCTAGTATTGCTATTATAAAGGTTGCTCGTTTGCTCGGTTCTTTGTTCGAATTTCCTAAGTCTAAGCTTAGCATCCCTTCATCATACTTTGTTATTAAGGATACATGATTTTTCTTATTTGACATCTCGATGTATATTGGTTGTTCGGAATCTGCTCTTTCGGATATAGGCGCGTTTCGTTAGTTCTTTTGTTGCATTGATTACTTGTATGAGTATTAAAGGTTTCTTTTAAGCACTAATTGTTCCTAACATATTAGTGTGGATCATCACTCCCTTCTTTGTATATCCCTTGGTTTTCGTAACCCGTTGGTGACGTGTTAGTATCGATGCTTTTAGGTTTACTCTGTTGATCGTTATTTTGAATAAGACCTTACATTTTCTTTTGGGTATGTAACGTCTTGCATGAGTTTTCTTGTACGAGTTCGTTGATTTTATTATGAGTATATGCTTCCTGGTATTTTCTTTCGTTTTCAAACAATAGAATTATGTTAAAGTCTGTACGGTGTTTGACGATCCCTTTTGGTATTATGGTTTCCTTTGTTTTAGTAACATATTTTATAATTGACGTCTAATTATAAAAATCCTTTGGGAGTATTGTGTTGGTGTTTGGAGAAAACTGTGTATAAAATGATCTTTGTAAAATAGATTATATTTTATTATAAAAAGCAGGTTTAAAGTGATTCATAGTGGTAAGGTATGATACACCATTAGATAACCATCTCTATATTTTTATGACAACCAAAATGAATTTTTCAAAGATTACATTTAAGACAATTTTATTATTATTTAAAATGATTTTTATACTTAAATTGGCTTTCTTAATTTAAACTGATTTTTATAAAAATATTATTTAATTTGGTCTTTCGAGTAAAGTCGATAATTGGTATAAGAATTTCCGTCTTTCGTATTGATATTTTTTTATGTGTTCATTTGTCGTGGTACGCCTGTTGATTTTCTTTTGTTTGCGCTTTCACTCAGTGCGTATAAGTATCCTTTCTTCCAAAGGATTCTTATGTCATTTGATCCACGTCTATTTGCATATGAGGAATCTCCTATATGCATTCTAGCCTTTGACTCGATATTCGTTTGTTATCCTATTCGATGGTTCGTAACCCTTGGAATTCATTGATACCGTTGAGTCATGGAAGCTTTGATGTGATTGTGGAAATGGACTGGTTGTCCAAGAGGAAGTTTGTGATAGTATGTCATGGGAAGGTGGTTAGGATACCGTTAGAAGGTGATGAGATACTTCAGGGTTCATGGTGAACGTACTCAAGGAGTCGTGAAAACCTTAATGAACACGAAGGTAGATGAACCGAAATTGAGTGATATTTCCGTCATACGAGATTTTATTGATGTGTTTCTGGAAGATTTGTCGATGATCACCACGACGACAATTTAAGTTTTGCATAGATTTGGTTCATGGAGCGACGCCAGTCGCGAAGTCTCCATATCATCTAGCACCCTCGAAAATGCAAGAATTATCTGAACAACTTCGAGAGTTGCAAGACAAGGGTTTCATACAACCTAGTCATTTTCCGTGAGGAGAACCTGTGTTATTCATGAAGAAGAAGGATGGTTCTTTCCGCATGTGTATTGATCATAGGGAGTTAAAGAAATTAACAGTTAAAAAAACTGTTATCCACTCCCTAGGATTGATGACTTGTTTGATCAGTTACGAGGAGCGTGTCCTTTCTTAAAGATAGATTTTCGGTCGGGTTATCATCAGCTTCGAGTGCATGAGGATGCCATTCCAAAGACCACATTTCGAACAAGATACAGACATTTTGAGTCTACGGTTATGCCTTTTAGGTTAACCAATGCACCATCGGTTTTTATGGACTTAATGAACCGGGTCTGCAAACCGTACTTAGGTAGGTTTGTCATCGTATTAATTGATGACATTCTGGCCTACTCAAAGTCGAAGGAGGAACATGAAGTTCATTTGAAGTTAGTGTTGAAGTTACTGAGGAAGGAGAAGGAGGCGTTCAAGCAAGAGAACATACTCGCAGAAAGGCTTCATAGCTTAATTGACATATGGAAAAGAAGGAGGACGAGAGTTTGTACTTTACGGATCGTATATGAGTTCTATTAGTAGGGAATGATGAGAACGGTAGTAATGGATGAGGGCTTATGCATCAAGGTACTTGGTCATGCGGCGTAGGGATAAGGACGTTACCTAAACCTGGAGACATGTATTGGTAGCCACGTGTAAAAAAGGATATAGTTACCTATGTTAGCAATTGTTGGATTTGTTTAAAAGGTAAAAGTTATGATGTCAAAGACTTTTGGCTTGCTGCAATACTTGAGTGAAAATGAGATAGAATCACCATGTATTTTATTAGTAAATTTCCAAGGTCAAAGTAGTGAGTATGATGTGATTTGGGTGATGGTCGATAGACTGACCAAGTTGGCTCATCTTCTAGCTATACAAGAAGGGGAATTTTTAGATGGTGAAGATGGCAAGTTATTATTGATGAGCTAATAGCAAGGAATAGAATTCTAGTGAAAATCAACTCAGATTGAGATGGATGATTTACCTCGTGGTTTTGGCAGAAGTTACAGAAAGTGTTTGAGACGCGATTGGATTTGAGTACTGCTTAACATCCTCAGCAGATGGATAAAGTAAACGTATGAGTCAGACTTTAGAGGATATGCTTAGGGCATGTGTGATTGATTTTGGTGGTAGCTAGGATGTTCATCTACCATTGGCTGAATTTTCATACAACAATAGCTATCGTTCGAGCATAAGATGTGCTCCATTTGAAGCATTGTATGAAAGGAAGTGTAGGTTGCCTTTTTTATGGGCTGAGGTTGGGGACAGTAGTTTGATTGGACCTGAGTTGGTTCAAGAGACGACTGATAAAGTGGTGTTGATAAAAGAGAAGTTCAAAGCGGCGAGAGATCGTCAAAAGAGTTATGCTGATAATAGTCACAAACCGTTGGAGTTTGAGGTTGGAAATCGTGAATGTGCAATTGTGGACGCCATGGAAGGGCGTAGTTCGAATGACGTTAGTAGTAGATGGTGTGATCCTTGATAAGGTTGGTTTTAGTATATCGTTTGAGTTTCCTAAAGAATTGAGTGGAGTACATGACACATTTCATGTGTCAAACCTAAAAAAGTGTTTGCCGGATGCTAGTTTGCATGTGTCATTGGACTAGATTAAGGTTGACAAAACTCTTCATTTTGTTGAGGAACCTGTAGAGATTAGTGATCGTGAAGTTAAGAGGTTAAAATGTAGCAGAATGGTGGTAGTTAAGGTCCATTTGGGCTCGAAGCGAGGTCTTTAGGACTTCAGGTAAACTGATGTATCCACACTTGTTCGTTGAGCAAGGGATCATTGGGAGTTTTAGTTAAAGTTGGGTACGTAAGGTTTCTTGTAGACCTTAGTATGCCCTTAGATGTGTTTGTGTGATTTTGGTTAAAGTTATTTGTCGAGCCGATTCTTCAAAAACATTAGCTATTGTAACGACTTATAACTTGGTTTTAAGACAGTTCTTGTTTGATTGAGTTGCTGTGAGATGCGGGTTGTTATTAATGAAGTTGTACGCAATTTTAAGGTTTTTGACGAGTCTCCTCGATGATGGGCGAGGTTCAGGTAGTTGGATGTTTCGTTTCGTTCGGAGCGGTTATGCTGCTATGCATACCCTTTTGTGGGCAGGCAAAATTATTAACAGTAAGATACTTGTAAAAGTTCGTTGGAATTCTATGTCGTGTGGTCTGAATGTTACTTGGGAGCGCGAAGATTATATGAAGTCTAAGTATCCTTAGTTGTTTGTTGGTCGAGCTGATGAATCGGCTAGTTAAATCTCGGGACGAGATTTCCTAAAGGAGGGGATACTGTGACAACCATGACTTGAGCAGGTTAGTCAAACTGTTAGCGTTGACTTATGTATCTGTTGCAAGGTATGGTGTATGTGATTATATGAGTTTATGTGTGTTTATATGTGTTTATGTGGGAATTGGTAATCAATCTATTGAGTGTGATCATCTCAATGAGATTGGAATGGTGGAGAATTTGGTTGAATTCCTTTCGTTCACTTTTGGTGACAAGGAAATGATTTTGGTGATTTAAACGTTTTCGTGATTTATCGTGTATGTATTATTACGTATATGTAATTATGTGATAGTAATATTAGAATTTTATGGGTTTTAATAGTTAGAATAAGAAAGAAATGTAAATTTCTATTTTTGGAAAGTTAGGTTTAATGAAAATGAAAAGTAGTTTATTTTAAAAGTCTAGTAAATTGCGTTTACGCGAAAAGGTATGCGCAAATAAGCTTAGATTTTTATAAAAACTTAGGGTAATGTTAGTAAATATGTAATTAATAAATAAATAAAAATAAATAAAAAATATATATAAATAGGGTGTAGGCCGGCTAGGAAAGAAAAAAAGAAAAAAATAAAGCCCAATCCTACTACAACTCTAATTAGGAAATTATCTACACTATATATATAAAATAAAAGAACCCAAAAATGAAATTTCCTCCTCCCTATTGAAGGTTCGGTCGACCACAAGAAGAAAAGAAGAAAAAAAAATTAGGGTTTTGTTCTTGTGAAGAGAAATCAAGGTTTAGGTATGTTTTAATTAATCTTTTGTTAATTATTAATCTTTAATCATGTAATAATTATTATGATGGAATTTGGGTTTTGTAAATCTGTAAATTAATGATGTTTAATCATATTGCAATAATTAGGGTTTAATTAGGATCATATGGGTGTATTCGTTAGGGTTTAGATAGCGTTAAAACTTGATTTAGATTAGGGCAGAATTTGGGGTTGTGTTTTTTGGCTGATATCTCAATGATAAGAATAGCTTTTATTAAGTTTTTAGTGTCTATGATATAGCTCAGAGAGTCTAGTTTCCAGAACATCCGGCCTCGAAAGTTTTTAAGGTCGGGAAGTCATTCAAATGTTGGTTACGAGAAAAGTTGTCAAAGCAGTAAATTCGGGTCAGATTTAGGTCAGATTACGAGGTGTAAAACCCCCACTTAAAATTTGAATTAGGATTATCCAACCTACAGGAGTTTATTTCTATGTGTCTATTAAAAATCCCCCAAAGGAGAGCTTCTGATTTGGAGTCTAAGTATGGTTTTTAGGTCCAAACTTTTTAGTGTGCGATTAGATTCGAAACTGAGTAGTTAAAAGTTTGATTTTATTTGGGGCACTTAAGAGAGGAAATAAATTAGTGGAAAATCATGGAGTTAGTAGACTCATGGTATTGAACCTGTGATTTTTGGTAAAATTTATAAATCTGAGTAGGTATGGTTTAGAAAATGGTAAAGTGACGTCAAAATTCTGCGTTTTCGGGTAAATTGTAAGACTTTGGAAAAGTGTGTAAACAGTGGTTAAGGTTGGGATGTTTGTGTTGGTACCCATGAGGTATTAAACACTTAGACTTCCATCATTTGATTGTTACAAGGGCTTAATCAATTGGGCTTGGTCGCATGTAACACGTGTTTGTTTTGACTGTTTAGTTTTTTGTGCTAGTGTTTGTGGAAGCTGCAAAGCATCAGGTGAGTTTCATAGCCCCTTTTTCTTATGTTTTCTTGTGGTGAAAATGATGCTATGAGTATTAAATGTTTTAGTTACTGTGATAATGTGTTTTAAATGAGGCATGGGTCAATACGTGACTTTTGTATGTTATGTGCTACTTGTATGTGATATCGATCATGGGACACGTTTCCGTTCCTTGTTGGTTGTGCTGAGTGTTCGTGACCTCGTCTCAAGGTATTGTTGGATTGTTAGTGGTGAGTGTGACCGTCTCATTGCATGTGTATGTTGTTGGAAAGTCTTCGCTTACTTTATGGGTAATATCCTTGGAGGTGATCAACTCCTTGTGATATTGTGTAGATACAGTACCAAAAGTCTGGAATTGGGGACATCATTCCTCTCCATGACTATGTTGTTTGTGGATCGTGGGACACGTTCCGTTCCCTTGTTTGTGATGTTGAGCGTAACCGTCTCAACATGGTTTGATGTGATTGCATGTTAGCTTGTATGATAGTTCGTTGTATGTCCTGCTATGCTATGTTTTATTTATTACAGTAATTACAAAGCGAGTTATTGACGTGTCTTAAACCTATGACTCTCACCAACATTTATGTTGCGTTTAAAGATCATTTTCAGGTGAGCATCATGGAAATAAAATAGAGAGAAGTGGCTAGATAGAGACCTTAGGTTGCATTGCGGAGTTTCTCCCTTAGTTTATGTTTTGCATTGTTTGGATGATTAAATGATTGGTTATTGAATTGCTTAGGTGTTGAATGTCTCTATATTGGAGAGAACCTCCTTTTCTTCAATATAAGCCGCCTTTGAATTTATCGATTTGTTTTAGGTATTTTCATGACACTTTGTGTCTATGTTTTGTTTATTTCATGCATATTAGTTTCTCTATATAGACATCATTGTGTTGTGATGATATCCATTCTCGTTACGCCTTCGAGTTTCGCTCTTGGGGGGGTGTGACAGTGACAATGACCTTACTACACATCCTAACGGGGGGGGACCGGAATAGACACATATGACTGCATTCAAAACTTAAATCGAACAAGCTAAAGGCATCAATTATCTTGGGTATCAAAGGTGGATACCCGAATATTCTAAAGCTTTAAATTTCTCACAATTTAGTGGACTGGGTTGTGCTAGCTATAATGTCAATCCGGTTGGATTTACCTTACTAAGAGCAATTTTTATATTTTGAAAGCATATATCTATTATGTTTTTTTGGTAGGGCAAATATGGAGGGTTATGATTAATTTTCCTATTTGGCTCCCCTCCACACTTAAGTTGAACATTGCCCTCAATGTGATAACTGATAATAGAGATAAAATAGGGAAAATTAAGGAAAACGGTACTCCCCATGGCTATAGGAGAAATATAATGGTCTGCATAGAGCTATCCTTGAGCATACTTCATAATTTTTCATATTCTTAAGCTAAAATACCTGCATAAAAGTAAACACACACACAAAAATTGTTGTTGATTAAAAAAAACTAAATAAAGGATATTAGTAGAAGAATGGAGGAGGGACTCCTCCACACTTAAGTGAAGCACGGGTTGCCTCCCAAGAAGCACTTCATTTTAGAGAGTCGTTAGCTGGACTCGTATTTCGGGAGTCATTCTTTTGGGAAAAAGGGAATTACTTCATCCCTTGGGTCATTATCTTCTTCTTCATGATATAGTTTGAGTCGATGGCTATTTACTATGAACGTCTTTCCATCTTTTTCATAGAGTTCAACATATCCGGATGGATATTGATATTTCACTATAGTGTCTTAACCATCTAGATCTAAGTTTCGGTTGTTTAAATATGTATTTTGAGTGAAATAGAAGAACTTTATTTCCTTGTTTGAATTCTTTTCTCATTCTTAACTTTCTGTCGTACCAGACTTTGGTTCTTGCCTTGTATAAACGGGAGTTTTCATAGGCTTGGTTTGTTCAAAGTTCATTCTAACTCATGCAACTGAACATTCTTTTTAATCCAGCAGTGGAATAGATCAGGTTGCAGTTTCAAAGGCCAGTATGTAACGTGCATGTTCAATTTCGAATGGTAAGTGGCAGTTTTTTCCATATATTAGTTTGTAGGGTGTGGTACCGGTAGGTGTTTTGTATTCAGTGCGAAAAGCCCACAGAGCAACATCAAGTTTTCTTAAGCAAATAGCAGGATTGTCTTTAACAGTTTTTTCAAGAATTCTTTTAAGAGCTCTGTTTGTGTTTTCAACTTGACCACTAGTGTGAGGATTGTGGAGAAACGGTGATTAACTCCATATCTTTTCATGGTTTTTTCCATTATTTTGTTGCAGAAGTGAGTTCCTCGATCGCTGATTAGAGCTTTGGGCATTCTAAAATGGCAGAAAAGTTTTTTCAAGAAGGCGACAACTACTCGGGCATCATTGGTTGGTAAAGTCGATACCCTATTATGTCGAAAAATTTCACATATGAATGTTGTTTAAGGGCATCTCATCCGTTTTGATATATTTCCTGTCTTTTGGCACGCTTCGCAAAGGCGAACTAGAGTATGAGCTTCTTTGATTATTGTCGGCCAGTAAAATCCTGAGTCAATGACTTTTTTAGCAGTTATGTTGGGTCCATAATGTCCACCTGTCGGTCCGTGGTGACATTGATCTAAAATGGTCCGGGATTCTAGTCCAGATATACAGCGTCTGATCATACCGTCAGAACATACATTGAAAAGTAGGCCTCTTCCAAAAGTAGTGTCTTGGAGGTCATGAGAAAAGATTTATCTTTGTTGGTATGTCATCCCTTTTGGTATAATATCACCGACTAAATAGTTTGCAAAGTCTGCAAACCAAGGTTCATCTTTGGTGTTGATTTCCATCAAGGTTTTCTCAGGAAAATTGTCATCGACTTCCACTGTCATCGTTGTATTATCATTTTTAATTCGGGAACAACTATGGTCAGGCTGCAATATTTTTTGTATCCTATATGTCTTTGATTTCTATATTCGAGTTCTTGTAAAAGTATGATCCATCGAATAGGGCTGCGGGTTTATAGCATCTTGCTTCTTGAATAAGTGCCTTAGGGCTGAATGATTAGTGTGAACACTAGTTTTCGAGAGAATAAGACAAGATCTGAATTTGTCGAATGCAATAACTTTAGGTCTAAGTCTTCTCGGTTACGGTGTATTTTTGTTGAGCTGGATTAAGAGTTTTACTTGCGAAGTAGATTGGGTGAAAAATTTTACCATCTTTTTGGCCTAAAACGGCTCCTAGCGAAATCACTTGCATCACACATAAGTTTAAACGGAAGATTCCAATTTGGGCTTACGATCACAGGAGCACATGTGAGTTTTTCCTTCAGTAATTTAAATGCTTTTTGCCATTCATCATCGAATTCGAATGGAATATCTTTTTCAAGCAACTTAGTACGAGGTTTGGCGATTTTTGAGAAATCTTTAATGAAACGTCGGTAAAAACCGGCATGTCCGAGAAAGCTTCTAATACCTTTAATATTAGTCGGGTGTGGAAGTTTTGAGATTACGTTGATTTTTGCTTTGTTGACTTCAAGTCCTACACTTGACACTTTATGTCCAAGCACAATTCCTTATTTAACCATAAAGTGACACTTTTCCCAATTTAGGACAAGATTGGCATCTTTACAATGCTGGAGCATTTTATCGAGGTTGTTTAGACATGAGTCGACAGAATTTCCAAAAGACTAAAAAAACCGTCCATGTATACTGTGATGGATTCCTCGTTCATATGTGAAAGATTGCCTAAACATGAACCTTCGAATGTGGCAGAGAGCATTACATACCAGAAAGGACATTCGCATATAAGCGTATGTTCGAAAGGACATGTGGAATGTTTGTTTTTCCTGATCATTAGGATTAAACTAGGAATTTGAAAATAGCAGAAAATCCATCGAGGAACATAAGTATTTATTCCTTGCGAGTCTTTCTTACTTTGATCTATAAATGGTCAAAGGGATGTGATCTTTTGCGGCTTTGCTTCATTGAGTTTACGTCAATTCGATGCATATAGCTACCATTACTAATCTTGTTTTGACAAGTTCATCATTTTGTTGGGTTACAGCTTGTTAATTCAACCTTTTTTGGTAACAGATGAATTGGACTAACCCAAGGGACTATCGGCCAATACGGATTATAATAATTACCGGGAATCCAAGAGTTTCACGATTTCTTTTTTAAACTTATTTGATTGTTTGGGTTTAACTTTCTCTGTTTTTGGACAACATGTTTCTTGTCATCCAGAAGTTGTATCTTGTATTTACAGAATGATGGGCAGATACCAGGAATATCTGTTGTTTTCCAAGCAAAAGCTTGCTTATGCTTTTTAAGGACGGATACAAGTTTGTTTTTCTTTTCTTGGGAAAGCTGAGATGATATGATAATGGAAGAAAAAGAAGGTTTCTTCCAGAATACATATTTCAGTTTATCAGTAGAGTTTAAGTTCGAGATTGTAGGCAGGTTCTTCGAGAGATGTTTTGATTTTATAATCTGTATTGATGGTGATTTTCTGAATGGTAGTTCTTCGGTATCGGATTCAGAGTCAGAGTTTTCATCGGTAGTCATTGCTATGAATTTATCGGAATTCAACAAATCTCAAATCGGATAAAACTCAGATTTAGAATCGAGAATGTGTTTTTTTATGTTGTTATGAAAAACAGAACCAGATTGATAATGTATATATGACCAACAAACTGAAAATCGGTTGTAACTGCCATAGCAGTTATTTTAACTACCGAATCAGTTAAATTAAAGGGAAAAATCAAGTCCATAATTCCGAAAATTTTATTTTCAAGTGCGTTTTTTAACATAGCTCGACCCCAGCCAGGGGCTCTGCCCCTTGGACCCAGCCAGGGGCTGCCGCCCCTTGGACCTTGCTACCAGGGGCGCTGCCCTCGGACCCCCGTGATTCGGGGCTTCGCCCCCGAATGATAATCATAATAACGTCATACAAGTGTGCACTCCGCACAACCTCAACTTGTTGAACATTTAACACCATTATATATTGGTCAACTAAGTCAATCCATTACACTTAAATCATATTGGTGACACAAAATCATCAACAACAAATATATTGTTTCAGAAAAAGTTAGTGCGTTAAGGATTATTATGAAAACCACACTTAGTTTCTACTCGTAAAACTAGCATAAACTACGTTTAGATTTGGGCTTCATGTGTTTACATATGTACTATGTAATATATGACCACGGAAAACTTAAAAGAAAAAGACAAAAATTGTATTACGATTATAATAACAGAATTAAGTAGGTAGACAAATCTTTGCGACAACTTTATTCTCGGTACTACATGTAGTCCTATCCTAAATCTCGCACACGCGTAGGTACTCGAATAATCAACGATTCTTGCTTGCATGATATTCTTATTTTGTTGAACATTAATTAGTTTGATGCTGCTCCGCGTCGTCCCCTCCATACATAACTTGGATTGTAGTCTTTATCATCGGGACAACAATTCTCACATATACGACCACAAATAGGATCACACCGCATACACACAAGTATGGGTCTAGAGGGCGGGTGGGGATGTAGTACGGTATCACAAAGATGGATGGTACAAGAATCAGTAGAAATGCAGTCCAATGGACAGGATATTCGTTACATCTTGTGTCTTGTTGATAACGGCATGCATAAATCCAAGCAAAGTAATATGCAACTAGTATCACGACATTTATGATTTCACAAATGACTATATACACAATCAAGTTGAGGTTGTGGGGAACGAATATCACAACCGCTAGCAAGACAGGTACAGGAATTGCGGAGAAGCAACCAATAGTTTTCAAGATGGTATAATGGAGATTCTTCATCCAACGTTGTAAAAAGAAGCTTGAAAAAATCAAAATAACAGAAGACAGTGTAGCAACGGATAGTAAGGCATTGATCATGACCATAAGAGGATCATGATGAGCTTTAAAAAGGGATTCATTCTTTTTGTCGTTTGGAGCAAATCCTAATGGAACCATGAGAAGAAGAACCGCCAAAAATAAAACAACGAAGTAAGAAAAAGACCTGAAACAAACACACAAACACGTACAGTTATCAGCTAGAAACCAAAACAAAAACTTAATTATAGCAAGTTTAAGAATCCAAACTGGATCGATCATGTAGTTTATATATGAATGCAAGCTAGCTTTTTGTTTTATCAATCAATATATATATCGAAAGGTTATTAAAGATGGAACTTACTGTGGATTAGCAGATGACGTCTCTTCTTCTTTTTCTTCGTCCCTTACTGAAATAACAACCTGGGGAGGAATATCTCTTTCCAAATCCATAGCGACGAATGGATTATACAGACGTATGTAAGGTTAGTTTTTTACTGGTGACTATAATGGGATTATGCGTTTGTGTGAGATATGTATATTTATATATAACGAGTCCCTGTTTCAGTTGGATTTGCATTTGTTTTTTAGTTTATTTTTTTTACTTAATTATGAATTAAAATTACTAAGGGTGCGTTTGGTTCGCGGAATCTTCAGGATTCTGATGGAATTGGAATCTGATTCCAATTCCATAACGTGTTTGGTTGGCAGAATGTTTGAATTCAAAATCTGATTCCAATTCCATATTGTGTTTGGTTGGCGGAATTAATGTAATGAAATACCTCAAATTCCTTTACGTGTGGAATTAACATTCCATCCTAAAACGGAAGGAAAGTTTATAATTCCATGGAATTTGATATTTTTATCATCAAAAATAAATTATTATTATTATTATTATTATTATTATTATTATTATTATTATTATTTATTTATTTATTATTATCTATTTATTTATTTAAAAATTATATTATTTTTTAAAAATTATATTATTATTATTTATTTATTTTTTAAATTATATTTATTATTATTAATATAATTATATAATTTGTTTTTTCATTTCATTTTTTTCCAACCGAACACGCGATAGTTTTCACAAATTCCAATTCCTTCAGATTCCAATTCCTTCAGATTCCAATTCTTTAACATTCCAATTCCTTAACATTCCAATTCCTCAAACACATTCTAATTCCAACAAAAATATTCTGCGAACCAAACGCACCCTAAGAGAGTTGGGTACTGTGGTTAGGGGTGTCAAATGGGTTGATCCGACCCGATCCGAACCCGACCCGAACCCAATAAGGCCTTATAGGGTCGGGTTGATTCGAGTCCAACTTAGTTTATCGGGTCAACCCGATAAACCCGATAGTCTAATAGGGTCGGGTTAGGGTCTTAGTTAGTTTCTTATCGGGTTATCGGGTCAACCCGATAAGATATAATAACATATTTAATAAATCTTCAGTTTTTTAAACAAAGGCTGATTAATAAAAAAATTTAGTTAGTTCACTGCATGTTTCTATACTTTCTCCAATTTAACATACAACACTTCTAATGTAAAAGATCCGGTCCTACTTTTTGTATTCTTTAGTTCCATTAGATCATCCATCTGTTACTGCCTTCAAATGCCTACATATATTGGATTGTTGCTACTTCCATTTACCATCTATTCGCACACTTCTAGTACACAGGAAATACCCTCGACATCTAGACAAACAAAAGTCATTATATCACACTTTTAGTATGTGACTCAAGTCATTTTGGTAATCACTATAAAATGGGGTTTAATTAAGTACATATAAAACAGTTGCTCATATCATTATCAATTTAACGTACAACAAGATCATATACATGTATATTAACATGTGGTTAGTTTATGTCATATGTTCTTCCATTAATAATCCTAACATTATAAAACAATGCTTGCTTTCGAAGTCCAATTTTCTCTTTCGATAGAATTAGTAATTTTTGATTATTTAACTTTTTTTCTTTTTTCCTTAACAAGTAACCCGATAACCCGATAGACCCAACCCGATAACCCGCAACCCGATAGACCCGATTCCTTATAAGGTCGGGTTGCGGGTTAGGTTATATTTTTTCAAACCCGATAGACCCGACCCGATAAGCCCCAAACCCGACCCGACAACCCGATTGACACCCTAACCGTGGTGCTGTTGGCAAAAATAGCCAAAAAGTGGTGTCACGACAGCAAAAACCACAACGGCATCAGAAACCCATTGGCACCACATTTTGGCAGATATCCGTTGCCGTTGGCCAATTTTTTTTCATTTACATAAAAATAAAAATACACAATATAACTAAAATTAAATTCATTAAAATAAAAACACATTACATAAAAATAAAACAATACATAAAAATAAAAAAACATAGTACGTAAACAAGAAATAAAAATTACAAACTAGTGATTATTCCATAAATTCTCCACAAGGTTATGTCGAAGATCGATGTGCATTTTTCTATCTCGATTTTTTTTTGTCTTCTTAACATGTAAATCACATCTTTCGACCCAGGTTCGTTGAATGTTCGGCTCTTGACTAACGAACAAATCTTTTATGTTCACTTCAAATCCTTCGTCGTCCAATATCATGTTATGTAATATTATACAACAATACATGATTCTTTTCAGCGAGTTGATTTGGTAACCACGATCGGGTTGTCGTATAATTCCCCAACGACCTTGTAGGACTCCGAAAGCTCGTTCAATATATTTCCTTGAACTTTCTTGAACTCTTTTAAACTTTATGGTTTTTTCATCCCTTGCAACAGGAAATGGTTTGACAAATGTAGACCATGCTGGATAAATACCGTCGGCTAAATAGTACGTTTCCTATAATTATGTCCGTTTACTACAAATGGAAATTCTGTAGCTCTATCGGCAAGTTCGTCATCAAATAATGGGGAACCATATAACACATTAAGATCATTATTTGCCCCTGAAACCCTAAAATATGCATGCCAAATCTATAATTTTTGATCCGCAACAACTTCTAACATAAGAGTTGGGTATTTATGATCATTTCTTTTGAATTGCCCATGTAAGGCCTTTAGGCAGTTTCTCCATTCCCAATGCATACAATCAATACTCCCGAGCATTCCCGGGAGTCCATGTTTTTGTTCGTGCAATTCATATGTTTTTTGAATATTCGCTGCAGTGGGTTTCCTTAAAGACTTTTCAACGTATAAAATATGTATGCATTTACAATTTGATCTCTAAACATTGTCGTGAACAACATTCAGCAATTTGCAAGTACTCATCAAATGCATCAGGTGCAGTGCCGTACGCCAGTTGGCGTATGGCGTATGTGCACTTCAAAATAGGACTAATACTTAAACGACTGGTACAATCGTAACGTTGTCTAAAAAAATTAAAGTACCCGGGAAGAGGCTGAACATCATAACTTAAGATATCGTTGAGTATTTTATTAAAAAGTGTAGAGCTTATACGATACCTTCGCCGAAAATTTTCTTTCGGATATTTCGGAAGAAACTCATCGTCCCCAAAATAGTCGACGTTTAGCCGTTGTTCCGCCTCTTCTCGTTCACGAGGTATGTATGTCCTCCTCTTCTTTAGACCCGATCTCGAACCCCTGGCTTCTTGCTCACACAAAGCTATAAATTGTTCATACGTCGCATAATCCCGCATATATCGATCCCGATCACCTTGAAAATAAACATTATAATGATCGTATGTGTTGGTGGTGTTGGGATTGTTTGGATCGTATGTGTTGAAAGTGTTGGGATTATTTGGATCCATACTTGAAAGAAAATTGAGTATTATTGAAGTAGAAAATATATTGGAAGTGTATGTGCAGTATGAAATAATAAAGATGTATTTAAAGGATTTTTAAAGGGTAGAAATGAGATTATTTGGGGTATTTTTTTCAAAAATCCGCTCCTCCAAACAGCTAGAAACGATAACATTTAAAAAAAAATCAACGACGTGGCAGGTTGGCACGACGCGAGACCCAACGGCGCGAGGGGCGGTATAGTGCGCCGTTCTCCCTTCTCGGCTGGTAGTTTGGCGCCAGTCAATGGCACCACCATACCTTCCTCTCTAACCTTACCTCATGACAACTTTTAATGGTATTTTCCGTATTATTAGTTTCCCAAGTATTTCTTAAATCCTAATAAGTTAGATATAACTTTATTCACATACAAAAAAGATGCTAACATATCAACGGACTAATTTACATCTTTCATCTTCCTTTCATCTAATAGCTAAGATTATGTGACAACTTTCACCAAATCAGGTTAGTCAAGCTTTGACTTAACCCAACATTTGATTTCTAGTTGGACATATGTGCAAACGTGATTCATGAGATATAGGGCATGAGTAATTTTAGGAGTTGAGTGGTTTAACCATCTTACTTCTCTCTAGTTGTGTTAGTCACGACTGAAAAAAAATTTAGTACTCATGTCTACCTTAAATGTTGGAGTAGTTCTTACAACGTACTATGTGGAATCGTAGATACCCACCCAGTATAATATATTGGAGAAATATGCTCATAATTAAATAAGTTAAGTTAATAATAATATTATATAATAGTAGTAGTAATAATGCTCCATAGAAATTATGTATGAGCATTGTTTCAACATGCTCCACCCCTCCATTAGGGCGCGGTTGATCGACACGTAGACAACAGTGTCAAGATTCTCGAGAGAGCAGGTCAAACCCCATGGTAAAATTGAACTGGATGAATGCTTTCGGGAGATGGCCTAAGCCGAAGGGTAATAATGAAATTCGTTGTTATCTAGCTTCCTCGCTTTATAACATTATCTTAGGCCACCCCGGCCTAAAATAGCTGCGAGCCATCCCATCCACCATACATGGAATGTTGAAATTTCCTACCCTATGGGGAATTGAAACTTTGGTCTCCCAAACTGAAATCGTGTACGAATGCCGAACGACGGGAAAAAGACAGACGGTAGAGAAACCGCCCAAAGCAGCAAAAGCGCAGGAAAAGGTAAGTGTGGCTGAAGAAGTACTTATCAACCCAACTTACCCTGATCAGTTAGGTACGATATGAAAGAACCTTTCACCAAAAGGTTCCGCTCAGCTTACAGCTCTCCTAAAGAAAAACCAAGACATCTTTGCATGAGAGCCGTCAGACATGATGGGTGTCCCAAGACGAATCATTAAACACACTCTTAATGCTAACCCGTCAGTCACCCCGGTCAGCTAGAAGCGAAGGATACTTTCCCTTGAGAAGAGCCAAATAGTGACAAAAGAAGTAGTCGAATGGCTCAAGGCTAGCATAGTCAAGCCGGTAAGGTACCATGCCTGGATTTCCAACCCTGTCTTAGTAAAAAAAGTAGATGGAACTTGGAGGATATGCATAGATTTCAAAAATATCAACTCTGCTTGCCCGAAGGATTATTATCCTTTACCAGAAATAGACTTGAAGATAGATTTAGTCACAGGGTTCCCTCTTAAATACTTTCTAGATGCATACAAAGGCTACCACCAAGTGCAAATGGCTGAAGAAGATGAAGAAAAGACTGCCTTTTATACGGAACAAGGTACATTATGCTACACAAAGATACCATTCGGCCTAAAACATGCCGGTGCAACATACCAGAGGTTGGTAGATGCGGCATTCCAAACACAAATTGGGAGGAACTTGGAAGCTTATGTGGACGACATAGTTGTGAAAAGCAAAACTGAGAGGGAGATGACAGCTGACGTAGTAGAAACATTTGAGAGCCTTCGAAGGATATGTTGGAGTATGCTCGTGTAATAATAAATAATTATATGGCTAGACACATGTGAGCCTATGGGGTTACACACATATATACATAGGTACCATTTAACATATCGTATCTATCGTATTTACGGTACATATAAGCTACGTAACTCGGGATAAACAACGAGCTTCTAACTAACTAAGCTTTTACTTATTAATTGGACTAGACCAACAAATGGGAAGCCCATTATAGGGCCCATGACTTGGCCGGCCTAAATGGAGGATTAAGAGGGGGATTTCATTTTGATAAATATTAAGTAGATTTGGTCATATCTTAATTAACACAATTAACAACTTTCCTAAAACCTCTCCTTCCATCCCCTCTTGTGAATGTCACGGATCAAAGGAAAACCCCATCTAGGGTTTTTAGTTTTTGATCAACTATCTTGGATCTAGTGTAGTTCTAAGGATAGAAAGGGTTACGGGTTATCAAGACTAGCACCGTATACAACGAAGTGTAGTGTGTTTCTAAATAGATGTGATCTACTTTGATCACTTGGTTTTGGGTATTAATCGTGTGGTGAAAGTCTTCGTACGTGCCTACCAATCACACTACAAAGGTATAACAATTGTTATTTTTCATTCGATTAATCATATGACTCTATGGATCCTATTATAGGTAATTAGTCCGCTGCGTTTATATTTAATTATATGATATTTATTTGTTAAATAACCTATAGTGGTATCACGAGCCATCATATGATCTCACCTGATTATGCGTAAAAGTGGCTAAAACGCGTGTTTTTGATAGTTTTGGGAAGCTATAATTAAAACAGCCCTTTGGGCTAATTTTTTATGAAACATTAGACCCTTGTAGGGTATTATTATCTGTTATTCTTGATCCTATAGCCACGATTTACGCATACTTATATCGGTATTGTTATCGGGTACGTGTCTTATGGCCTAAATCGCGCGTTTTGGGACAATTCTTGAATCGGTTTTAAATCAGCTCTTGGGCATTATTTTATGTGATAATATGATAATAATAAGGTATTAAAAACAATTCTTAATGACCCTAAAGCTATAGGTTAAACGTACCAATCGGGGTCTTAATTCTTGTTAATTAATTTCTTCGATTTCGGTGGCTAACGATTTAATTCTTGTTATTTATTTTGTTTCCATGGAAAATACATGCATGTTTGGCCATGGAAATAGCCAAAACCTTGTTCATACATGATATTATGGTATAATTATGTTTCGTACGCAATGAAAACCTTGACCATTTGTGACATGATTCGCTTATATTTGCATTTATTTTCAGTTTTGGGTTTGCCATTGTTTCTAGAGTTAATTGCATTTTTGGTCCCTGTGGTATGGCTAAATTGTAGGTTTGGGACCCTAACTTTTGAAATTGCAGTGATGGTCCCTATTTTCAAGTTTCCGTTGCAAATTTAGTCCCTAGGCCGGGACCAAACCTGCAATTTTGCCAAACCACAAGGACAAAAAATGCAACCCAGAAGGACCAAACCTGCAACCCGGACTTGAAAATAGGGTCCATCACTGCAATTTCAAAAGTTAAGGTCTCAAACCTGCAATTTGGCCATACCACAGGGACCAAAAATGCAATTTAATCTTGTTTCTATTTATTTAATTTTGGTTTTTTCCATTGTTTGGGCACATTACAGTATTTAGATGATAGTTAATGTGTACTTAGTTGTCAAATTAATGTAACCGTTGCTTGAAATGAAACGGCAAAAGAGTTAAAGGCATAAAGTTAAATTCGGAGCTGCTGGAGTGACTTGTACGGAAAATGGATTTCCAGAGTTCTGTAAGGAGTTATTAGCTGAATTTTATTTGAAGGTTCCCAACTCATAGGGATACAAATTGTTCAACTGGAGCTAAGATTGGGGAAGACTCCTTCTAGGAGTTTCAGGCCCCTGAAGTCAGCTGAACATTTCTGGCAGATTTAGATATCATGTTCACTTAGGGTTCCATTTGATCTTAATTCGTCTTTGAGTAAGTGAGAGCCCTCCTTATGGTTGTCTTGGTTTACCCCTAGTTGACTTTTTTTTAGAACGGCTTGTTAGTTGTTAGTGTTCACGTCCAGCTGTACCCTGAACCCGCCCGTACTTCCTCCTATTCCGCCTAAAGGGGTAAAAGTCCCGAGTGGGACTCAAACTTGAGACCTCCCCTAGCCAAACATCCCTTCCCTAATCCCCTAAGGAATTTTGATGGCCAACTGAGCTAGCCCGGTTGGTTTACCCCTAGTTGACTTATTAGTCCCCGTGATGGCTCACGAGACCAAGCATATATTCTTTCATCGATTGAGGTTTTGCATACTTGTAGTTGTGTATTTATCTATTTGCTTCTATTTATGTTTGGAATATATATTACTTGCACATGTTTTTCATAAAATTTGAAATGAAACAGAAACCATTTTTAAAACTAAATCTTTGATTTAGTTTAAAGTTAAATATGATTTAAAACTAAAATCTTTGTTTTATATAAATGACACTTAATCCAGTTATGGTTGTTATTTATTTTATATATTGTCCAAACTAATATTTTTTCCACTTAGGTTATATATCAGTCTTTAAAATGGACAACTTGACACACATAAAAGTGAAACAATGATTAGATTTAAGTTAAAAATGATTTTTAACTTGTGCTACGAATGATTAATGCATGCTTTCCCGTACACACTTTTTTGATCACGTATTCATCATAATTTATACATGTCACAAATTTAAGTCATGTCGTTCAATCATTGAGATCACTTGCAATTACTTTTCACACTTCGTGAGACATAAGTGAATTGTAACCCAAAGTGATTATTCTCTATGCGTGAGACCTAGATATATTTTCACATGTTCTCAAATTAGATGACTTAATCGAGTTAAGCAGGTGAGATCGTTAACCCAAGGCAAGGATGTGACTAAACATGCCAACTTGAAATTAGTAGCTCGTTCACTAGTGCCATGAGTCCTATAGGATCTAAGAGTTGCACATGTCTTGCAATTGGTGAACATCATCTACTTATTGAATCTACCATTGCTAGCAGATCAACTGATATGATGGTGGAACCTCAATGAGAATCTTAGCCTTTTCGTAAAATTAATTGTTTTAATATTGTAATTTGGGTAGTTAATTTTAAAAGGATAATTATCAAAAATACTAAAGTAAACTTTGTAATTTCTATTAATGAAATTTATGCAACACAAACCGTAAATAAAAGTTTGTTTCCTTTCTTTGTTAGAGGAATGCAAACTAAGTCTTCTTTCCTTGTAAGAAAAAAGACTCACTCCTATCCTTTCTCCTTATATGAGAAAGCTATAATAGGAACACTTGAATTTTTCCAATTCTAACCAAACTTAAAGCACGCCTACTTGAGAAATCTTATTGTCTTGTAAAAGTCAAATGGGTAAGTACGGTTGCACATCTTATTTGGATAACTAGAGAACATGTTTTCTATAGCCACTAAGATATAGCCGCCAAAATGATACATCTTGAAGCGTCAAGACATTGTATGAGTTTTTATGTTTAGAAATGGAAATCCCAATTAATCGCGATGAGAAAAGGAAATTATTAGCATGTTATCTAATAATTTTCCTTAACTCAATAAATTCTCTAAGATTCTACACACCCTTGAGGTAAAGTAGAAAGAAGAATTGCATGCAAACTTTCAAGTTAAAGAATAACATTGTACGCCCATCATCTATATAGTAGAACTTCACATACTTCCTTAAATATCTAAGGACATGCTTACTTTTAGATGAGGCTCACATTAGTGATAATGCGTAGATATTTAAAAAGTAAGAAAGTAAATAAAATTGCTACTTGTATTTCATTGGTATGGACACACATTTAATGTTGTCTAACTCGGTAGGAGCAATGCATTTTACTACTGATGTAGACACAAATGGAATGTTGTCTAAGTTTAGCGGGAGCTATGAGCTTATCACTTTGTAAGTGATTTATTTTATTTCTAGCTTGCCTTGAAATAATACATACTTTCCAAATATGAAGTGTCATAGCTTTTACAAGAATCATAGCATATTATTCGTTTAGATAACTTGTCGCTTTTCTGATGTCGATGCCTGAAATGTTATCTATACAATATTTATGCATGATTGCTTAGAGAGTTGGGTACCCCCGTGCCGTTGGCAAAAAGTGCCTAGAAGTGGTGCCTCGTTAGCAAAAACCTCTATGACACTAGAAATCCTTGGCACCACATTTTGGCAGGTATCCCTTAGCATCAGAAAATGTGGTGCCGTTAGACTTAATTTTTTTTATTTACATAAAATAAAACATACACTATATAACTAAAATAAATTTCATTAAAATTTAAACACATTACATTAATGAAAAAAAGGCACATAAAAATAAAAACATAGTACGTAAACAAGAAATAAAAATTACAAACTAGTGATTATTCCATAAATGCTGCATAAGGTCATGTCAAAGATCGTTGTGCATTTTTCTATCTCGAATTTATTTTGTCTTCCTAACATGTAAATTGCATCTTTCGACCCAGGTTCATTGAATGTTCGGCTCTGAACTAACGAACATTTCTCTCATATTCACTTCAAATCCTTCGTCGTCCAATATCATGTTATGTAATATTATACAACAATACATGATTCTTTTCAGCGCGTTGATTTGGTAAGCACGAGCGGGTTGTCGTATAATTCCTCAGCGACCTTGTAGGACTCTGAAAGCTCATTCAATATCTTTTCTTAAACTTTCTAGAATTCTTTTAAACTTCAAGGTTTTTTCATCCCTTGCAATAGAAAATGTTTTGACAAATGTAGCCCTTGCTGGATAAATACCGTTGGCTAAATAGTGACTTTCTTGTATGTATGTCCGTTTACTACAAATGGACATTCCGGAGCTTTATCGGCAAGTTCATCATCGAATAATAGGGAACCATATATCACATTAAGACATTATTTCCACCCAGAACCCCATAATATGCATGCCAAATATACAATTTTTTATCCGCAACCGCTTCTAACATAAGAGTTGGGTATTTATGATCACTTCTTTTGAATTGACCATGTAAGGACTTTAGGCAGTTTCTCCACTCTCAATGCATACAATCAATACTCCCGAGCATTCTCGAGAGTCCATGTTTTTCTTTGTGCAATTCATATGTTTTTTAAATATCAGCTGCAGTGGGTTTTCTTAAAAACTTTTCAACGTATAAAACATGTATGCATTTAGTAAAGTTCTCTAAACATTGTCGTGAACAATGTTCAGCAATTTTCAAGTACTCATCAAATGGATCAGGTTTAGTGTCATACGCCAGTTGGTGTATGACGGATGTGCACTTCAAAATAGGACTAATACTTAAACGACCGCAAGCATCGTAACGTTGTCTAAAAAAAATTAAAATATCCAAGAAGAGGCTGAGCATCATAAGTTACGATATTGTTGACTATTTTATTAAAAAGTATAAAACTCATACGATACCTTCGCCTAAAATTCTCTTCCGGATATTTAGGAAGAGTCTCATCATCGCCAAAATAGTCGTTGATTAGCTGTTGTTTCGCCTCTTCTCGTTTACGAGGTATGTATGCCCTCGTCCTCTTTAGAGCCGATCCCGATCCTCCGGCTTCTTGCTCACACAAAGCTACAAATTGTTCATACGCCGCATAATCCTGCATAGATCGATCCCGATTGCCTTGAAAATAAACATCATAATGCTCGTATGTGTTGGTGGTGTCGGGATTGTTTGGATCGTAGGTGTTGAAGGTGTTGGGATTGTTTGGATCTATAGTTGAAAGAAAATTGAGTATTATTGAAGTAGAAAATATATTAGAAGTGTGTGTGAAGTATGAAATAATAAGGAGGTATTTATAGGATTTTTAAGGGGTAAAAATGGGATTTTTTGGGTATTTTTTTTGTAAAAAAGGCTCCCCACCCATTTACCAATGGTCAAATTTATATAAAAAAATACCAACCGCGTTGGCTGGTAAATACGGCGCGAGATCGAATGGCGCGAGAGCCGTAACCGTGCGCCGTTCTCCGTTTTGGACTGGTACCATGACGCCAACCTTACCTGCCATGGTATCCCCCATCTCTTATTAAACGATAACGTTCTATATATATATATATATACCTGTAATGAAAATATGATTTGAGTTTGACTTAAATCATATATTATAGACGTTGTCATATTAATCATACAAACAAACGAAAGCGTGGTGGGATCATACCCCACAAGTCTTAGGATCGTCACCTATCTCATAATATGCTTATTTGTTTGTATACCTACTTGATGTTGTGTCGTGCACAAGTGAGAGAAATCTTAATTGTGTGAAAGGTACAACACATAACAATATAACTAATGGTTTTTCTCAACCGCATGGTAAGAAAACTAATATTCTACAGGGACTTATATACCTTGATGTATGCCGCCCCACTTAGAAGTGGTGTCAAGAAATAATGAATAGCTACTTCACCATATTTATTACATGTTTAGCCAATATGAGTGTGTCTTCTTGTAAAGACATCAATAAGAAGTATGCAATTAACTTGAAAATACTATTGAAGCCAAGAGTCGGTGTTCAATAATACTTTATTTAACATGATTGTGTCTTCTTGTAAAGGCATAAACATGAGGTCCTTGAACTGTTTAAAGACTTATAAGGTAAGCAATTAACTTATCATGGCTTCTTGTCACGACATGTACATGAAGTCATTAAACTGTTCAAAGACTTATAAAGTAAAGTTAGCGATTAACGTGCTATGTCTTCTTGTTAAGACATGTACTTAAAGTCTTAAAGACTTCTACATTATAGCATGCAATTGGCTTAAAAATACTGTTAATGCCATTATGTTTGACCAAATAGGCAAGTATGTGAGCTAAAGAGTATTAGGTTATCTAAGGAATTATAGTATTGTGGTATTGTCTCACAATCTCATTACTCATAGAACACCACATCTTTATAGTATGTATGATGTGTAAAATCAAACTGTGTAGATATTTTTAATTTTTGATAACTTTAACTACCCTACCTATAATCTTATCAAGGTTAACAAAATTGAGTAAGCCATATGTTTACTCAATATGATTCCAACCAAGAAGGTAACTAAGACACTATCAGGTTATGGAATGGAAAGACTCCCATTAAGTCTTAACTAAATATCATAACTTGTTGAGATCACGTTAAGCGTGTCATTGGCAAACTAGAGTCAAGAGCTGTCAATATTATATCATACATCCCAAATATTTTGTATGCAGTGCAACAGGTCTGTCTTTATATGCATGATCCCCGGGAGCTTCATTTCTCGGCTCTTAAAAGGATTTTGAGGTATGTTCGTGGTACTTTAGATCATGGGTTACAATTATTTTAATCTTCTACTACATCTTTGGTTGGTTATTCGGATGCGGATTGGGCTAGTTGTCCTACTACTTGGCGATCGACTTCAGGTTACTGTGTATTTCTTGGCAACAACTTACTCTCTTGGTCCTCTAAGCGTCAACTGACGCTTTCTCGTTCTAGTACAGAGGCAGAGTATCATGGAGTTGCTAATACTAGTGTTGAGACTTGTTGATTGAGGAATCATCTACGTGAGTTGCATACATCTTTGTATTCCTCTACACTTGTTTACTGTGATAATGTCACTGCTATTTATTTGTCTTCTAATCCGGTTCAACATCAACGTACGAAACATATAAAGATAGATATCTACTTTGTTCGAGATTTGGTTGCTGCTGGTGATGTTCGAGTTCTTCATCTTCCTTCGCGTTATTAGCACGTGGATATTTTCACTAAATGATTGCCTTTACTTTGTTTGAAGAATTTTGCACCAGTTTGAGCATCCGATGTGCTCCTGCTCCAGCTGCGAAGGAGTGTTAGTCGTATTATTTTGTAATGGGCTCAAGCCCGAGTTTATATTAGTTGGTTAGGGTTTGTCTCTGTTAGTACAAAAAGCGTGTAGGGGTGAGTGTGGATCTGGATTGCTAAATGAGATGAACCAGGGGGTAGGATACGAGGTTAATCTTGTACTAATCCAAGTAGTGAAGTGGCGATCTGCATAAATGAGAGTAAACCGTTAGCCTTACCGCGGGGCAGACCCCACGATTAAGCTCCGGCATGAGAGTAAGTATACATGTTTGTCAGAGAATCAGATAATGTCAGAGTATGTGTGTGTAGTAATGATAGGACATAATGTACCTCTGTGGGGTGTCATAGTACCCCTTTTTATAGGTAAGCCAAATATTAGGTTTTCCTGATATTTCACTTATTTCTGTTAGTGGGCCGAAGTGGGACCCTTATTTGGATAAGGATCCTCTTGTAATCGTGTTATGCGGACACTAATTCCCTTCCGCGGACGCCTGCTGGTCCACGGAAGATTTGTCACGTCTGGCTTGCTTTTTCTGCGTCGCCCAATACGGAACTGGACTTTTCCGCAGAGAGTATTATTTGCTTGGTTGGGTCAGGGGCCTATTGTAATGATATGGCTCAGGCCCAGAGGCCTGATACACCTATTATACGTCATCAAGTCCCCCCAGTCTAGTATTCCTTATTGCGTGCGATTCTGTTGCGTGCGATAGGTATTACTATACTTATGTTTCGTTACTTCCCGTGCTATTTTCTCCTTCCGCTGTTTTTTGTCTTTCCACGACGTTTTCTTTTATTGGTTGGTAAGGCGTGGTTGACGTGGCTCATTTGTATCCTTTTATCTTCTGACTAATTTGACTGGCTAGTCTAACTTCTTAACTGTCATCACTATCTTTACTTCTTATCTTGGCCGTTGACTCGGAGGTTGTTGCCACGTGTAAACATCTAAAGGGGGTTCGTATTTACTATATCGAGGGTATAAATAGTCGGTGTGGTTTTCACTGTTTTCTCTTTCATCTTCTTCATTTATAATCGCCATTGTCAAAAAATCCTTCAAGCTCTTCAAACTTGTACCTTTTGTGTTTTGTTACAAGGAATTTTTGCCTTTCAGGTTAGGCCTTCATCCCTGTTTACTTTATCATGAGCAGTATAACAGATATTAAGTCGACGCTTACCCTTAAAGCCCTAAAAAATTTCTGTAACACATATCATATTCCCGATGAGGTGCACCCGCAAATACCTACCCCTAACTAGACGATCCATGAGATGCCTGCTGGTAAAATAGGCGTATATACTAGGTTCTTCGAGTATGCTAATTTCCGGTTACCACTTTCCACTTTCCTTGTGAACGTGCTTAAACACTATCGTATCCATATATCGTAACTTTCTGTCATTAGTGCGGCCAAGGTATCTCATTTTGAGATCCTTTGCCGCGTCCATGGTTTTGAGCCCACGGTTGGATTATTCCGTTGTTTTTATGTTAATTCTAAAAACAAAGGTTAGGTGTCGTTTGGTAAGCGCTCGGGGAACACCGCTACTTGATATACTAAACCCTTAGATTCGTTGAAAAATTGGAATGACCGTTTCTTTTGGGTTGACGCTTTTGCTTGCCCTGCTTCTTTTCCATGGAATGCTAGCACAACTGTGTCGAAGGACCCTTTTCCTAAGTCTTATCAATATAACACGGAGCATTATGCTACTCTTGTTGCATATCCGACTCCTTTTCATAAGTATCCGGAATCATTTATTTGTTTAGTTGGAATCAGCCGCTATTACACTTTAGATGAAAATACGTATCCTCAATTTCTGAGTGATAACAATGAGGGTGGGTGTTCATTTATTATGTTTTGTTTATGCTATACTTTTTGATCATGTTTTCTGACTGTTTATGCCCCCTCTTTCTTTTTTTGTAGAAATAGACTTGCTTGCGTTCATACGTACTGCTGATCCAACAAAGGTCAAGATTGGTGAGAGGCAGCGTAGTAAAGATGAACCAAAACTGCTAGATACCATTGTTGGTCGCACCGTACCCTTGCTCCTGGTTGCTCCTGCCCGTGCCTAGAGTAAGCTTGACGCCGGTGTTGACAGGTTATTTGATGAAAAGGGTAGTGGTAATAAGGAGGAGCCTCATGATTCCGCTGATGGTGATCAATGTGCTGGTACTTTAATTGTTAGTGAGGCCATGGAGGTTGTTGCCGAGGATGTGATCCCGTTGCGATAAAGACAAAAGAAACGAAAAACTATTGTTGATGCTGGCGAACCTTCTCATCCTGCCAAGAAGTTAAGGGACGATCATGGGGCCCTTTGTGGGCCTTCCGTGGCCGGTAAGTCTAGGTCAGCGGTTCAGAGGTTACTTGCCAGGGCAGTATTGAATGCTGAGGTTAGGGGTGGACCCGTTCTGACTTTACCTTTTGTTACATCCTCTGTGTCTGCTACACCGGAGCGTGAAGATGAACATCTTGCTGACTCCGTAACTGGTCTTAACCTCCGAACCATCTGTGCTCAGCAAAGGTTTGTTATCTCTTCAGATTCTTCCCATCATTCTGGTGCTAACATTGCGGAAGCTGAAGTTGATTCTATTGTCAGGTCCTCTGCTCCTATCATTGCGACTGTTGTGACTGCGACTGCTGATGTTGCTACAACTACTAAAGAAGCACCTGCTAAAGAAGCATCTGCTAAACCTTCTTTATTTGCTGCTGGTTCGTCTTCAGCTGGCAGGACTGACCATGCCCCAGGTGGCTTCTCGGATGTTTCTGGTAGTGATTTTCTTGTTGGTGGCATCCGCACCGTCGTTGATCTTGAGTTTGATCTTCAGAAGGTTTATGTTCCGCAATGGAGTGTTACAAATTGGTCTTGTCTCGATGATGGTCGCGTCTACCGCGAAATGTTAGATGAATTTGCCCCTCCAAATTTTTTTGCATAAATCCGTGGCATGGAGCATGATCAGCTTTTTACCGAATTCAATGTTGGTACGACCCGCCAAATTTCTCTAAGCGCTAAAGTGAGAATGCGTGCTGAATATAACATTAAAGAGAAGAGAAGACTGAAGGCTGTTGTCGAGGAGAAAGATATATTGTTGAAGACCAAAGGTGAAGAAATTGACAGTCTGAGTGTATAGTTGCTTTTGAAAGAAGTGGAAGCCGCGAAGGCTATCCATCTTCGTGCTGAAGCTTCTAGATTCGGGGTTGTTGAGAAATCTCTCCGCGATGAGGTGAAGTATTTGAGAGAGCGTAATGCTGCCCTTGAGGAGGAAAATGAGGTATTGAATGTGAAGGTAGCGGATCTTACAGCTACGGTTAAAGTCAGAGAGCAAGAGGCTGCTGATTCAAATGCTCTTGTCACAGCTGTTAAATTGCAGAATGATAGTCTTGCTGATCAGGTATATTCCCTTACACTCAAATTATTATTATTATTATTTTTTTATTTTTCGTATAACTTGTAGGTGCATGCGCTGGAAGCTTCTTCTGCTGGACTTCAGGAAAAGGTCACGACATACGAGAAGTTTGTTGATCAACTTGAGAAGTTCCAAGATGACAAAATAAAGGAGGTTAATGATAAACTTAAGAAACTGGATGCTGATGTTGTTACGATGGTCCTTCACCTGGAGGAGAAATTTTATCCGCACCTTTTGAATACCATTGCCACTCGTCGATGGCTTCTGACTCACTGTATGGAGCTTGCCATTGCCAAATGCTTGAATTCTACAGAGTATCTCTTCGCTCTTGGGGGGCAATTGGTAAGGCTATTGAAAAAGGCATGCAGGAAGGATTATCCGCTGGTATTACTCAAGGTATTGAAGGTAGGACTTTGACTGATATTGCCATATATAATCCGTCTGCGGAAGCTGATTATCTTGCCGCTTTGCATCATCTTTAAAGTGTTAATTTTTCCTTACTTACGGAACTGAAATCCAACAAAGATGCTAGCACAGAAACTATCATGAATCTTCTTCGGTTGGAGGATCATCTTGCTGATAGGTTGGGTCTGACTGCGTCGCAGTCTCGTGCTGACCAGTTGATGGTTCTGATACATCATTCTCCGGATCATCGTGTAATTGGGGCTTCTGCTTTGTCACTATCGATGGATGTTTCTAACTTCAGGGTTCAGAAGATTAAGGAAAACCTTGCTTAACCGTGTATCAGCACTTCGTAACGTTTTTATTCCTTTATCCGAGCCTTTATCTGTTACGGCTTTGACTGGTACGGAGGGTACTTCAGCTGTTGTAACTATCCCTGCTGGAACTACCATGGCGTTATCTGTCACTTTTGCTTCTGCAAGCGTTGTTCGCCCCATTTCCATAGATAATTATGAAATCGTACAAGTAGATGGCCAAAGGGGTGGAGGTACGAAAGACCAGATTGGGGGTAATAATGTTGACCCCTTCCCAGGTGTTGATGATGTGGACCTGAACCTTCAGTAGCTTGCTGGTTTGTTTTGCCTTTGTTGTTTTATGACCTTTTTTGTTGCGGCCCTTCTTAAGTGATCAATTTTTCTAAGTGTTTTTGTCCGCCATATGCCGTGGTCGCCTGTGACCTTTTTAAGTGCGGTGAAAATGTACTTGTACAATTTTGGATAATTTAGTTAAAGTTTTTGTTGCAATATTATGATTATATGTAATCTTGCTTGAATATTTGTGGGTTATTCTCCCTTTGTTGCTATCTTTTGATATCACTGTTTTGCTTTTGTGATGATAGAGTTAGTGAAGCGCTCATGGAACACTTTTAGTATTGGGCTTGCAATGCCTCTTACATACTTGAGTGAATTGTCAGGTTACTAATCCTTTTGTTATATGGAACAACATTAATTGGGACGTGCCCTATTGCGTGCGCGTCTTAATCACAAGCATAATAATTTCGTATAGTAAACAACAGGAATTTAAAATAAAAGTTGTGAAGGTAGTTAGGCTCTACTTTTTTTAATAAAGTTTCAAATGAAAAATATTACAACGCATGATTGAGATAGATTGGAATGCATTACCCCCACTGCGAAGTCCGCATGGGTAGATTGCTTACATTTTGTGTACGTAACACTTCTTGAGGTTGCTGACATTCCACGTCCGTGAAAGCTGGTTTCCGTTGTGGTCTTTTAGCATGTACGGTCCCTTCCCAAATGCTTCTGTGACTTCGTACAACCCTTCCCACTTGGGTCCTAGCTTTCCAGTATCCTCTGCGCGGCTCGCTTCGTTGTTGCGGTATACCAAGTCTCCTGGCTTGAAGCTTGTGTTTTGAACTTTGACATTGTAGTACTTTTCCATTTGTTTCTTGCTTTCTGCTTCTCTTTGGCTGCTTGCTCTCGCTTTTCTTCTAGTAGCTCTAAGTTGATTTCCAGTGCTTCATCATTTTTGGCAACGTCTACTTCTGCTGTCCTGAATGTGGGCATTCCGATCTCTGCTGGGATGACAGCCTCCGTTCCGTAAGTCAGCAAGAACGGAGTGTCTCCGTTACTGGATTTGATCATGGTTCGGTGTGCCCAAAGGACATGAGAGATTTCTTCCATCTAGTTCTTGTTGTCCTTGCCCAGCCTTGTTTTTATTCCCTCCCCCAAACTCCGGTTTACTCTTTCTACCAGCCCGTTCGTCTGGGGATGTTTCATGGAGGCAAAATGCTGTTGAATACACAATTTTTCACACCAGTCTTTGAATGGGTTGTCTCGGATTGCTTCCCGTTGTCGGATATGATTTCTCCCGGTAGACCAAATTTGCACACGATGTTTTCCCATACAAACTTTTTTACTTGGTTTCATGTGATAGTTGCCACTGGTTTTGCTTCTATCCATTTGGTAAAGTAGTCCATGGCCACTATTAGAAATTTGATTTTTCCAGGTCCTTCCGGGAAAGGTCCAGCTATGTCGATACCCCATTTGTAAAATGGCCACGGAGATGTGATCGGATTCAATTTTTCCTGCGGATTTCTTGGGACAGGTTCGTGCACTTGGCATTCCTGGCATGCTTTTATAAGTGCCCTCGCGTCCTTATGCATTGTCGGCCAGTAATATCCAATCCTTAGAGCTTTGGCAATGACGGATCGTGTGCCCGCATGCATGCTACACGAGCACTCATGTATTTCTCGCAAGACATAGTTTGCTTGTGAAGGTCCTACACATCAAAGCCATGGGCCTAGAAAGGATTTTTTGTACAGTATTCCGTTGATGATGGCGAAATGTTGTGACTTACATTTTATCGCTCTTGCCTTCTTTCTTTCCGCTGGTAAAGTTTCATCCGTGAGGTATTCATGAATCAGGGTCATCCAGGAATCCCCTTCTTCCTCCACCACGGCGAGCACCTCACTCTCATTTACGGATTTTTCTTTCAATTCTTCTACTAACACCTGTTTGCTTAGATGTGCGAAGCTGGTAGATGCTATTTTGCTTAGTGCATTCGCTTTTTTGTTCTTGCTTCTTGGAACTTGCTTTATTGAAAACGCCCAAAAGGTACTGGCCAGTGTTTTTACCTTCTCTAAGTATTTGATCATGTCTGTTTCTTTTGCGATGTAAGTCCCATTTACTTGGTTTGCTACCAGTTTTGAGTCTACATTTACTTGGAGGCTTTGGACGCCTATTTTTTCCGCTATCCGCAATCCTGCTATCAAGGCTTCATATTCTGCTTCATTGTTAGTTGCTTCAAACTAAAATCTTAAAGCGTATGTGAACTCTACCCCTTCTGGATCCGTGAGTATCACTCCTGCTCCGCATCCGTCAACGCAAGATGACCCGTCCGTGAACAAGGTCCACTGTGCCGGGAGCGGTTCTTCTTCCTTTGCGGAATCGTCCTGACCTTCTTCTTCTGGTCTTTCTACGATAAAATCGGCTAGCACTTGTCCTTTAACAGATACTCTTGGCCTATAATGTATGCCAAACTCCCCTAGTTGTATGCTCCACTTTTGCATCCTACCAGCGACTTCTGGGTTTGATAGTATGTTTTTGATGGGTTGATCCGTTATTACTATGATCTTCTTAGCCTTTTGCTTGCATGTACTAATGCTAGCACCAATTTTTCCATGGGGGTGTAGTTTACTTCTGGGCCCCTTAGCGCCCGGCTGACAAAGTAGATTGGCATTTGCCTGGCTTCTCTTTCCGTCATTAGTACAGCGCTAACCGCTTCCTTGGATGCTGCCAGGTAGACGATGAGTTCCTCTTGTTCTTCTAGAGCGGTGAGCATGGGTAACTTTGCTATGTGTTCCTTCATCTGTCTAAATGCAGCTTCCGCTTCCTCTGTCCATAGAAAGTCACTCTTCTTTGTGCATTTTTTCAAAGTTTTGAAAAATGGTAACGATTTCTCCGCTGATTTTGCTAAAAACCTGTTTAAGCTTGCCAACTTTCCATTTAATTTCTGCACGTCTTTCAAGCATTTTGGTGATTGAAGGCTTAATACGGCGTCTACCTTGTCTGGGCATATCTTAATGCCTTTAGTATTGACCTGGTATCCTAAGAACATTCCTTCTTCAACTCCGAAGGTGCACTTCTTTGGGTTCAGTTTCATGTTGATTTTTCTAAGCGTCTTGAATGTTTCTTCTATGTCGCGGACAACTTCATCCTCCGTGCGGCTTTTTATGACCAAATCATCCACATATACCTCGAGGTTTCTACCAATTTGTCCGTGGAATGTCTTGTCCACTAATCGTTGGTAGGTTGCACCGGCGTTTCTTAGACCGAAAGGCATTTTTGTGTAGCAAAAAATACCTTGATTTGTAATGAACGCGGTTTTTTCCTCATCCTCCTCTGCCATTTGTATTTGGTGATACCCCTTGTATGCGTCCAGGAAGCATTTGAAGGGGAATCCGCACAGGGATTCGACCTTCCAGTCTATTTCTGGCAGAGGGTAACCGTCCTTGGGACATGCTTTGTTGAGGTCTTTAAAATCAACACACATTCTCCAACTGTTGTCACTCTTCTTTACCATCACCGGGTTGGAGAGCCAATCGTGATAATAAACTTCCCTCATGAACCCAGCTGCCACAAGCTTACTAACTTCGTCATTGATGGCTATGTTTCTTTCTGCGGCTTGGCCTCTTTTCTTTTGCCTAACCGGCTGACAACCTTCTTGTACATTCAGCCTATGCTCCGCTATATGTCTTGGAACGCCCGTCATATCCGCTGGGGTCCAAGAAAATATGTCCAAACTCCGCTGAAGTAGGTTACACAGCTTAACTCTGGCTTTCTCCGTAAGGTCGGAACCGATCATCACTGTCTGCTCCGGGTGTTTCGGATTGATTGCCACTTTTACCCTTTCTTCTTTTACTTTGTTGACTGGGATGGGTTATTCTTCTGGTCCGGAGACCATCGCACATTCAACTGGGATAATTTTACTGCTCTTTAGTGTGAATATTCCTCCCGTGACTAGAAATTTTATCATTCCGTGCGTTGTTGATGGTACTGCTTGTATCTTTCATAACCCGGGCCTTCCAATGATTCCGTTGTGTGGAGATGTCGATCTTACCACCATGAAATCCATCCATGCTAATGTTGAGTGTTCATCATCTCTGATTTTTACCAAGAGTGTTATCTGTCCTAATGGCCATTTTATTTCACTGCTGAACCCTATTAGTGAGGTTGTAGCTGGGACCATTTGATTCTTTATCTCTGGGCGTAGTCTATTAAAACAGTGCTCATAGAGTATTTCAAAAGATGACCCTCTGTCAATACATATGCGGTGCACTTGATGGCCTCCAATCTCCACTTGGCCTTCCGTTCCTTCATCGTCCCGTAAATGTGGAAACAACATTTCCGGCTTGGGTGAGAAGCTTTGAGTTATCTTTTGCCTTATTACCTTTTATCGTGACTGAATCATTAGAATTGCCTGAGGTTTCTCTTTTTCGGAGGTTTCGCCTTTCTTTTTGGGCTGGACTTTTCCGCTGCTTTGCTTCAGCTCCCGGATTATGTGCGACAGCTTCCCAGCTTTGATCATATCCTCAATTTTCTTTATTAGATGGTTGCATTCATCTGTATTATGCCCCACCTCTCCGTGAAATTCGCAAAACTTGTTTGCGTTTCGCTTTTCAACAGGGGTTATCATCAGAGGTGGGGTTTTGAATTTTCCTTTTTCTAAGGCCAGAATCTCTTTCGGGGTTTTTGTGAGAAGGGTGAACCTGTCCGGCCTTTTCTCTTGCTTATGTTGGCTGCGGAAGCCTCTCCATTTTTTGAAATTTTGCCTATGACCCCCTTCTTGGTGTCTCCAGGCTGGAGGGGCTTTTTTTCTTTCTTGATTTGAGGCCGCCTTTTGCCCTTGAAGGAAAGATGTGGCCACCTGCATCATTTCATCTACTGTTTTTGGAATTTTCTCGTGAAATCTTTTGATAAGTTCAGGATTAGTGATTCCGTGCACGAATCCGGAGATTCTCATGCATTCCGGTGCTCCTTTAATATTTCCACTTTCTGACTTATACCTTTGTATGAATTCTTCTGTAGACTCTCCGTCTCTTTGCTTGATGTTGTGGAGCACTATGGGGTCTCTAATGCACTTTTTCTGTTGGAGGTAGTTTTTCAGAAATGCTTCTCTTAGATCATTGTAACTGTCTATGGATTCTGCGGGAAGATCGTCAAACCACACCCAAGCGTTCCTAGTGAGTGTGGAATTGAATATGTGACACCATGTTGGCATGACCCATCTCTCCGTTTTCGCTGCTGCCTGGAAGATTTTCAAGTGATCTTCAGGATCTTCACTTCCGTCGTATGTTTTTACATGACTTGGCATTCGCGTTTTTGGGAAGTCGAAGTGATGGATCCGAGACGTGAACGGATCAGTCTCGGCACATACCCAAGGTTGGGAGAGATCGTCATCTTTGACACTGGACTTCTTTCTTTGTGATTTAGACTTCCAGTGCCCTCCCTCACTATCTTCGCTTTCAGAGTGACTTTCCGTATACCTTGAGCTTTCTTGACAGCTATCGGAATGCACGGATGCGCTCCGTCCTCTGCTTCCGAGTCTTTTGAATACGGTACTTTCCCTTTTTGCCTTGCTCTTGTATTCATGCTGCGACGATCTTGACCTTTCACGCCTCAACCTAGTGAAGACGCTAGGATTGGGCGCGGGCTGCGAGAGCGTCTCAAGCCGCGCTTTTACCTACTCCAACTTTTCTTTCTTTCTCTGCTCATACTCATACTTATCTGCCATGATTGGTAGCAGTTTCTCATAGTGCTTTTCGCAGAATTCTTCGTGATCTAGAGCAGTGTAGTTCTCGCAGAGTCCTGGGGGGTTTGTTTATTTTTCCCTACCGTATTCCGCACATCAAACTTGGGATGGCTAGGGGTAGGTTGTTCGTGATTGCTCATGGTGAGTATTTTTAAGGAACACAGTTATATCGGTCCCACGGATGGCGTCAACTTGTTAGTACAAAAAGCGTGTAGGGGTGAGTGTGGATTTGGATTGCTAAATGGGATGAACCAGGGGGTAAGGTACGATGTTGATCTTGTACTAATCCAAGTAGTGAAGTAGCGATCTGCACAAATGAGAGTAAACCGTTAGCCTTATCGCGGGACGGACCCCACGATTAAGCTCCGACGTGAGAGTAAGTATACATGTTTGTCAGAGAATTAGAGAATGTCAGAGTATGTGTGTGTGCTAATGATAGGACAGAATGTACCTCTGTGAGGTGTCAGAGTACCCCTTTTTATAGGTGAGCCAAATATTAGGTTTTCGTGATATTTCGCTTATTTCTGTTAGTGGGCCGAAGTGGGACCCTTATTTGGATAAGGGTCCGCTTGTAATCGTGTTATGCGGACGTTAATTCTCTTCCGTGGACGCCTGCTGGTCCGTGGAAGATTTCTCACATCCGGCTTGCTTCTTCCGCGCCGCCCAATACGGAACTGGACTTTTCCGCGGAGAGTATTATTTGCTTGGTTGGGCCGGGGGCCAATTGTAATGATATGGCTCAGGCCCAGAGGCCTGGTACATCTATTATACGTCATCATCCTCCCTTTTCAGGAGGTTGGCGTGGCCCCACACATTTTAGAGTGATACACGGAAACCCTTTTGCCACTAGCAGGGACGGAACCAGGGGGGGTTCCGTGGGTGCCCGGGAACCCAATGGATTTTTTTGATTTAGTGTTAATTTTTTAAAAAAATGTTGATTTTTCCTAAATACATGTTAAGTGCACCCGGTCCATCGAAAAATGTTTCTAGTGTTACGGTTAAAAAATAATTATGCACCCGGTTATATTTGGTCCTGGTTCCGTCCCTGGCGCTAGGCCACCCTTGAGTGGTTAACGTTAACCAATAAGTTGTGAGTTAACTCTTGTTTAAAACATGTGTGAAGATCATGTAACATACAGATTGTTTAGCTGCGAATAATTTTGTTCTAGATAAAAGAAAAAAATGTGTCATCTCTAAACTTAAAGTAACTAAAAAACTGGTACCCAAATATGCATAAATCTTAAAATAATAAGAATACAACTTTTTTAAACAGAAACAATAAATGACCAGGTGAAGATAACTTACCTGAAATTCAATGTTTTTTTAGGTTTTCATCTGAAGAGGGTTTTAAGGATTTTTCTTATGAAATTCAATGTTTTTTTAGGTGAGACATTTTACTTGTAAGAAAAACCATAAACCTCGTAAAAAGTGCTTAATCATAAACAATTGAGCCCCTTATCTTTTGAAATATTACAAATTACCCCTTTGTGTTATCTTTTGAAGAATCAAAGTTAGCTCATGTTGTATTTGGTTTATAAAATTGCGTTTTTAGGTTGTGAGTTGCATAGTTAGTGTTGGGTGCAAACCCAATCCACATCGGTAGAATATGTAAACTGAAGATAGGTCTCACACTTATAAATACACCCTCATTGTAATTGTAAACTTGTATCTAAGGATCTGGATGTGTGTGTTTGTACCCCGTGCAATTTAGCACGGGGAGTGCAGTTTGGCACGATCGTGCAGTTTGGAACGAGTCTGAGTAGTTTAGCCCAGAGCTTAATAATATCTCTTTGGTTTGATCCCGTGGACTGCCACGACTATCCTAGTCGTGGATACCACGTTATATCTTGTGTCGATTATATTCCGCATTTACTTTTCGTAAGCCTTGTTTGTATTATTTGTTTGTTCGAGTGGTGTGAGTAGGAGCTATATACCGTACAGAGGTCTGTACAGAGGTGTGTGTATGTGCAATATACCCTAACATGAGCATGTCAGAGATCAAGCGCGTCTCGTTTTTATCTATATGGTTTGAGCTCTAGCTTGGGCTCGTTTCAAGCTTTATATTTTGCTTTTTGCTTAAGCACGACTTGTCACATACTTTTTAGGATTGAGATTGGCTCAGGCTTAGCTCGTGTTTATTACGTCAAGCTCGAGCTCATTTATTTAAATTTAAGATTGTTATGTATAATTACATAAAACAATATATA